>VMDO01030735.1:0-20945 GCA_007922755.1 Pedetes capensis
TCTCATTTTGTTCACACATGGGCTTTTTGATTTTTTATTTTCTCCTTGTCTTTCTTTAGTTATGTGACCATGTTTAAGACAGTTGTTTTAAATTCACTGTCTAGTAATTGTACCATTAGGTCTTTTTCAGGGACAACTTCTTTGGTTTATTTTCTTTTTGAGTAGGTCATACCTCATTGTTTCTTTGTATGCCTATATTTTTATCAAAAATTGGATATTTGAATCTAATAATGTGGTATCTCTGGACATCAGATTCTTCCCTTTCCCCGGGATTTGATGACTTTTGTTGTTTTGTTTCTTTTGTTTTTATTGTTGTAGGCTGTCTCTGTACCAAAGATAAGTCTGAGGTGTAAACTGGAGGTCTTCTCCGATCTTTTTTGAGCCTGTGTCTTTTACCAGCTATATGTAGTGACTTTCTGATCTCCCCTGTATTGGCAGATGCTTTTGAATGTCCTACTCTTTGATGTCTGCCTTCCAAAAGAGAAAAAGATAAAAAACAAAGGAGAAGTATGCTAGCTCTTTAAATTCCCTGGAAGCTGTTTCAGCCAGGAGGTAGAGGCCTGCCAACAATGAAGAGATATGCCACAACAATGGACACCACCTCTTTATCTACAACTTTTAGATCAGAAGCAGTCATCAGCAACCATTATGTGGCCAGGGAATGGCGGATATCCGGCTCTGTGTTAAGGGCCAAAATTGACTGAAACCAACCAAAATTTATGGTCTTAACCTTCCCCTAGAAGTTGAAAGCCTTCAGGAGCCTCTAGAGTTCCAAAATAGTACATCAGGCTGATTCTGTAGGTGAAATTTTTGTCTTGGTTAGTACATGGAGTCCTGGTCCTTCCTACTATGTCATCTTCCCAGGATCCTCTGATCATCTAATTTTAAATATCATCCTAAATTTTTTCTTCTCTGTTGTTTACTCAAAAATTATTGTATAAACTAGTTTCCTTTTATTACACTAGACAAAAATCTGTCTATATTTCTTTTCATAGAAATAGGCAAATGAAGCCAGGTACGGTGGCGCACGCCTGTAATCCCAGTGGCTTGGGAGGCAGAGGCAGGAGGATCGCAAGTTCGAGACCAGAGGCAGTCTGTATAACTTAGTGAGACCCTGTCTCAAAAAGTAAAAAAAAAAAATGGGCTGGAGGCACAGCTCAGTGGTCCAGCACTTGCAGAGCATGCAAGCACGAGGCCCTGGGTTCAACCCCCAGTACCACAAAAAAAAAAAAAAAAGAAAGAAAGAAAGAAATAGGCAAATGTACATGCACACACACATACCACATACCCTTTTTAAAGAGATATCTGGAAAAATATTATACTTCATGTTGAATTGCCTAGCTTAGTGTCTGGCATATAACAGGCATATAACAGGAAATGTATTTTAAGTCATATTACGAGTAATGGTGCTGTTCTTCCGATGACCTATTTGCCTCTATAAACTCAGAGAGTAGCAAAGGGAAATATTTTCTTTAAGAGGAGGCTGGGATGCAGTTGGAATTCCTCTCAGACAGAAAGAAGAGGAAAACACACTCCTTATTCCCTGGTACAATATGGAAAATAGGAAGGAAGAAGAATTAGAGCCATTTCTTCCACTTATTTCCCACCCCGCCACTACCACTCCTTGCTGGTGAGACATTTATAGATGCTATGAGCCAACTAAGACCACTCTATGCTGTGTACCACTAAGTTGAAGTTGGGTTACTAGGTACAAGGACATAATAAATGTTACTTAAGTAGAATTTATTTTACTTCTACAATGAATAGGGTTGTTATTATGTGAGCCTATCAAAGCTGAGGAAAAATATGAGGCTAATGAGAATAAAATAATGCTGTCATCCTTGTTTATTTGGCCATTTTTGCTAAAGTAATCATGTTTTCTGCTTAATTGTTTTCACAATTTTGTTGCTTCCAGTCAAATTTTCTCCATTTGTAAACAGCATTTCACACACACCTAAGAATTTGAAAATAATCAAATCTGCTGGGTAAATCATGAAGATGAGAGGAAAATGAAAAATAAAATCCAAACAAAATATAAGTATTTGGATAATAGTCAAAATCCAAACACTTTTCAAAGCTTATTTTTTAAATCATGTTTTAATCAATTTTTATTTCACAGTGAAGCTTCTTTGTATGGACATATTTATTCACTTATAAAAGAACATGTTTAAACACTAAGATTATGTAACAAAGCAGCTTTTTAAGATTGTATCAAAGTTAACGCCAGGTGTGGTGGCACATGCCTGTAATCCCAGGCATGTGTCTCCCAGAAGACGGAGGCAGGAGGATTATAAATTTGAGACCAGAGGCAGTCTGCATAATTTAGTGAGACCCTGTCTCAGGAAAAGTAAAAACATGGGCTCAGGGTATAACTCAGTGGTACAGCACTTGCAGAGCATGTGAGCACAAGACCCTGGGTTCAACCCCCAATACCATAAAAAAAAGATTGTATCAAAGTTTTCCTAAAATATACTCATTTTGAACAAAGAGCCCAAATGATTTTTTCTAGAAAGAGTAAGACAAAGCCAAAAACAGATGCAATGTGGATCTATTTGAAAGGAAATTTTGATTCTTTAATGAGAAAGGCCAGTCAAGTTCATTGACTCTAGTTGATTGATTTGTCCAATGCAATTTATTATTTTGACTTTCCTTGCAACTGATCAACTGATAGCATATTTTTCTCAAGCCCTGGTCCTGTATTTGTCATGTCCTTTCACTGCATTCACTGCTGAGTACCAACTACACAGCTCAGTTTTACTCCTAGCCATAAACCACACATGACTTGGGCATCTTCCAATTTTTCTGGTTCCAAGGAAAGTAGAGTTAGGTCTGGATTCCTATATCATGAGGAATTTTATATAGCACAACTGACCCCATGTATCTGGTAAGCCTAAGGCATAGCTTCGCATCTGCCTTGCCCATGCCAAGTCATCTTTGATGGTTAATGTTGTATGTCAACCTGATTAGACCGTAGGGGACTCAGATAGCTAGTTAAATGTCATTCTAGAGGTACAGGTGAGGGTGGTGTTTTTTAGATTAATATTTTAAATGGTAGACTGAGTAAAGTGACCTTCATCCAATCAGTCAAAAGCCTGAATATAGCAAAAGGCTGGCACTCCCTTGAGTAAGAAGAGGGAACAACTTTTGCCTATTAACTTCAGGTGGAACATTGGTTTCTCCTGACTTCAGATTCAAATTGAAACAAGGGCTTCTGTGTTTTGATCCTGCCAGGTTTTTGACAAAAAACTTACAGTGCCTTTCCTGGTTCACAAGCCTTCAGATTCAGAACAGAATTTCACTATCAATTCTCTTGGGTCTCCAGTTCACCAACTGCAAGTCTCAGGGCTTCTCAGTCTCTGTAATAGCATGAGTCAATTCCTTATCAAGTAGATGATTAATAGATAGATGATTAATTGATTGATTGATTGATTGGTAGATAGATAGATAGATAGATAGATAGATAGATAGATAGATAGGCAGATAGATCCTACTGGTTCTGTTTCTCTGGAAAATCCTAACTACTACATCATCCCATCCCATCCCATCCCTTAGCAACTGGAGACATAAATAAAAATCTGACAAAATCATTCCACTCCTCAACAATCTTCAATTGATTTTCATTATAGAACACTACCGTGTAACAATAATTCATTATAGAGTAAAACTCAAGCTTTTTACAATGGTCTATAGTTTCTGCAAAAGTTGAACTCCTACATACCTCTCCAGAGTCATGTCCTTTGTCTCTCTCTTCATTCTTTTCCAGCTGCACTGACCTTTCTATCTCAAAGTCTTTGCATTTGCTGTTTCCTTTGCCTGAGACGCCTATTAAGGCAGTCCACAAATATTTTTATATGTATTGGACACTGTTTTAGTTAATGTAGAATAAACATGCAAAAATCCTCACCCTAGTGAAGCATGCATTCTCTTCCTCAGGATATTTCATGGTTGCTTTCTAAGCTTTCTCTGGTATCCCTAGTTACCTATCCCATATATCTGTAGGGAATTATCTGGACACCCCATAGGTGGACCAGGAGGGTGTCAGGGCTGAGGCCTACTTGGTTTGGGCAGAGGTCTGAGCCCTCCCCAGATCCTGTTCTGTTCCTGCCACCTCTGGTTA
Source organism: Pedetes capensis (assembly GCA_007922755.1). Classification (NCBI taxonomy): domain Eukaryota; kingdom Metazoa; phylum Chordata; class Mammalia; order Rodentia; family Pedetidae; genus Pedetes; species Pedetes capensis. The sequence continues at coordinate 4,118 of VMDO01030735.1, forward strand.
CCCTTAACCCAGGAACCTGGACTGGGACCTATTTGACTCCCTAAGAGCCAATATGGCTACCTAAGTCCCAGTTCACCTTTCATCTACCTTATTCCTACCCCTCCCATGGGGTGACCCAAGATGGCCCCCAAACAGCCCAGCTCTGGTGTGCCCTTTTTCAGCCTGATTGGCTGCCCAGAGCTATCCAGTTAGTTACTAAGGAAAGCTCAGTGATTGGTCCAGCCTGCACCTAACCCCCCAATCCTAAGTGCACTTTTCCAAACCCTCACATAAAAAACTGCTCCTCCTGGCACGAGCCACTCTCTGATTGGTTGCACCCTGGTCCACACCCCCACCTAGAGTATATGTAAGTAGACCACTGATTACCTTAGGTGTCTATTCATTTCTTTCTTCCTGATCACCTTAACTCTGGCTGTTACACCCTACACCTGACTTCGCCGCTTTGATCGTCCAGACCTTCAATCAAGCCGATGAGAGGCAAGACTCTGAGAGTCAAGAAAGAAGACCTCGAGCAAGCCAAGAAGAGCTCTCAATCCCCCCACTCCAGGGAGGAGGTGAGAGGAGAAGATGACCGGCGAGAGGCAATGTCACCAGACTGTGGGTGCAGCCAGCGAGGACATCTGAGCTGTTTGTTTCTCTGATACAGAGCTGTTATTCCATCACAGCAGCAGTAACCTGTGCTGTTGGCTAGAAAGCTTTAGGCTGTCCGGAAAAGGAGCAGCTTCATAAAATTCCTGTTTGTTTTATATAAGAAGGCCTCCCGAGGTCCTTCTTGGCGTCACCGACCAGCTCTTGCCCGCCCCCGAGGGTCCTGGAGCATACTGGTGTTGTGGTGAAGTTCTGTGGTCTTTCGCTGGGCCACAGCAGACTCTAACATATATCTCTTTTGTTTTCTTCATTCTTACCCTGTGAGGATTTAGTCTAAATATTTGTTTCAGGAACAATGTAAACAAGTACTTACATAAATCATCAGAAGTGCTAGAAGTATGAAGGTTAGGGAAGACTATCACAGTTCTGTTTCACCACTGTGTTTCAGGGCAATGGAAATTTAGTACACCATCCAGGTCAATCACTTCCCAAAACACCTCAGAGGATCATCGCTTCTGCACAATCTTGGAAGGTGGTTCATAGTATTACAAGAGACAACTAATAGCAGCAGCTTACACATCTGTGTATGACCACTAGGGAAGAATGATGACTTTCTATCTCTTCCATCCTTAAATATTTCACAACTCCATATCACTCACCAAATCTAACCTAGAATATTATTTAGAGGAGATTCTAAAGAATGCTGTTCTTAGGCATCTAGCTAGTGCAATGTTGCACAGAGCATATGAATTAAGAAAATTGCTTCATGCTGTTTTAGTTCATTTTCTGTTGCTGTAACAAAATACCTGAAACAGGGTAATATACATAAAAAGAATAGAAGTTCACTTGGCTCATGTTTCTGAAGATGAGATCTAAGGGCATGGTGCTGGCACCTGTTTGACATCTGGCAAGAACCTTCTTGGTACATTATGACGCAACAAAATAGGGCAAGCATGCTAGCCCACGTCTCTCTCTTCCTCTTCTTATAAAGATACTAACACCATTATGGGGACCCCAGTCTGATGAACTTATCTAATCCTAATCACCTTCCAAAGGCTATACCTTCAAATAATATTAAGATATGACTGTGGGAATTAAGTTCTTAACACGTGAATTTGGGGAACACATCCACACTGTAGTTCATGCCAACAGACAATCTAATAAACTAAGGATATAACCCTTAAGTTTCCTGAAACTTAAGGAAACCCTTAAGTTTCCTGAATAAAAATTCAGAAGATGTAGTTACAACTTTCTTCCTCATTTGGAACCAGAGGAAATGAAAGCATTTCCTGTTCCTGTATATGCAAACCCAGTCCTCAATAATACTGAAAGTGGCAACTCCCATTCCATTCACCAAAGAGAGACTGTAACTCCAGGCAATAATTTTTATTTCATGTTTACTGCCATCTCTTTATTTTTCTCCTGTGGATTCCTCTCATTTTTTATGAACTACATGTTTAAAGTAAAGTCTGTTTTATTCCATCCAGTATTTCTAGGCATTTTGTAGCAGGAGAGTATTCCCATTTGCAAGTTCACCATATTGCTAGAACCACAACAACATGTAATTTTTATTGTGAGTTTATTTATTTATTTATTTTGTGCGGCCAGGAGGTAAGAGAGAATCCTATAATGCTCTAAATTTTGTAGTTGATTTTCTTCCTCCCACTGGAATTTTGTTTTCATTCATTTCATTTAAAGTTTTTATTTTAACTTTTCAGTTTGGGGTTTTTGGATCATACAAGTTATATTGATTCCAAACTCATTCTTCATGAAACATTTATTCTGACAGACAACTCTTTTATTCATACCACATACGAGGTCAGATAGCTTGTCCACACTGCAATACTGGGACAGTCTTTTGAGGCTTAATAGTGTTTGGGAGTTGTTTGATTGATTATTTGTTTCCAGTACTGGGGATCGAACACAGGGCTCAAGTTACTAAGGCAAATGCTCTTCCACTGAGGTACACCCCCAGCCTCCATAGCTTTCTTTTTCATGGGGCTTGATTCTTGCTTCCTTAAATATTGCAGCCTCAAGCACACATCTCCTGTCTCTATGTAGGCATCAGAACCTAGTTTCCAGCCTCCAGAACCTGAGTGTCCCATGAGCCTCCATTGCATCACCTTCTGCCTAGTGCTCTGGTGGTGTTTCCTTTTCATTTCTGGTATCAGGGAATTTTCTTTCAAGTTCAGCTGTGTTGAAAATGATTGCTACATTTTCTAGCATGTCTCTCTATTTCTAGATGTAGAATTTGCTTTTCTTTATCAGCTGTCTGCCATATTTCTGGAAACTCTGAAGCAGTTTCCATTTTATCTAATATTATCTACAAAGGGCAAAGGGTTATGGTCTGTGAAGTGTTCCTTATAGTATATAAATGTAAACATAAAACTAAAATATGGTGAAAAAGATAAGGAGTATAAAAGCAATCCATAAGATTTAAAATATCAGCAATGACTTTGAAAGGGATGTTGCCTCGAATTCACATATATTGTAGTTTAATAAAGAAAAGACACTTTGAAATGCATATTTTCAAATGTGTGGTACACGCCTGTAATCCCAGCAACTCAGCAACTCAGGAGACGAGGCAGGAAGATCACAATTCAAGGCCAGAGGCAGCCTGAGTAATTTAGTGAGACCCTGTCTCAAGATAAAAAATAAAAAAGGGGCTAGGAGTGCAGCTCAATGGTCGAGCACTTGTAAAGTACGTGTGAGGCCCTGGGTTCAGCTTCCTAGTATTGTAAAAAAAAAAAAAGAATGAAAGAAAATACATCTTTAAACTATCAATAATTTGGTAAATCAGAGGGATCATGGAAATATAGTACACTGTGAAGTCAACAAAATATTTGATAAAGTACTTGTAGCATTCATATCATGTAGATGACTTAAGGCATATTGACTGTGGACTACCACACTTAGGTAGAGCATGATAAGGAGCACAATCTCAGCCTAAAAGGAACTGGGGGGAGAGGGTTTTAGCATTTATACTGATGATTGGATGAAGGCGGAAAAGACAAAGTAATGTTAGCATGTAACAAAAAATCAAGAATAGAACAAAATTTCTAAACCATTTCGATGTGCTGAAATGCTCAGCCAAATGCACAAGATAATTCTGAGAGTGAAGGAGAATTTCGGGTTTCCTTTGTGTAATTGCTTCAATGTTCCCTGTGTCGATATTCTGAAAAACTTGCTCAGAAAAATCTAAGTTCTCTTAAATTATTTATTGAGGTATAATTCACATAGAATACAAACAAATTCTAAACTGAATGTGTTTAAGAAATGCATACATCTGGGTAAACATCCAAACAAGGGACAGAACATTCTAATCACCCCAGTGATGCACCAGCCCAGTCAATCTTCTCCCCTAGCCGTATTCTTATTTCTGTCATCAAAGCCTCATTTTGTCTGACTTGAAACATTGTAAGAGTAGGCTAACATAATTTGTACACTTTATGGTTTATGTTGCTCAAGATAATGTTTTTAAGATTCATTCACATTTTGTATCAGCCATGTGGAATATGTTTGGCTTTGTTTTGTGTGTTTGTTTTGTTTTGTTTGCTGAAAAGTAGTCCAACATATTAATATACTACAATTTGTTTATCTCCATTCTGTAGTAAAAGTGCAGAAAGGAAACTCCAAAATGGGAGGTAAGAACATTTTACCATATCAAGAAGGTGTAAAAATAACAGGAATTAATGAAGCCAAAGAATTTTTTTCTTTAGAGAATGTTGTGGTGTTTTCTCCACTTCACACTGACGAAAGGAAGAGGGCTGTTCACCAGCTCACCTCTTGCCTAGCCTGGAGAGTATAAGTTGAAGATCACAACAGTACCAGTGATTAAAGTTTCCTGCCCGCTAGCTCCACTCCTTTTGTGGTAAGGCCAGCCAACTGAGTGGGAAGTTTAAGGAGCTAGTGAAAAAAAAAGAAGCCTGGCGGCTCCCAGCCACATCCTTATGCCCTCCCAGCCCAGCTCACTCCCCAGCTTTTAGACCTGAAATAGACCAGAGCTAAGAGGGGAAAACAGTAAGGTTTAGACTAGAAATATCAATTACTAAAATGAAACAATTCTTGTGATTGGAAGACTTATTATATTAGAGCAAATGGAAACATTATGGGACCATCTCTGAGATTTTCAGAGGAAAGTTATTCCACCGACCAGCTGGAAGAAAGAATATGAATGTCCAATTGAGCTCCATGAATATTGCATGAAATAGTTATAATCCATTCTTAATACATTTAGTAATAGGAATACTGTCTATATTTTAGGGCTTATGTGTAATGTTTTTTAATAAATCATAGAAACTTAAGGCTGATTTAGCTCAGTTGGAAGAGCACTGCGCTGCAGTCTCTGAGGTCCTGAGTTCAATTCCCAGCACCGCAAAAATGGGAGAAGGGCCTGGCAATCCACTCCCAAGGCAATCCCAAAAAAACAGTCAGCCATTGAAAACCGTATGAGGCTCGCTATAAGTCGGATACCGACTCGACGGCACCTAACAACAACAACAACAACATGGCTAATTTAAAAAGAAGTCTGGGATACATCACTGAGTCAGGATAGACTAACAGTCTCAGCATATATGAACCACAGATGCTTAAAGAAGGGTGAGCCTTTTGCCTAGTGTTTTATTGAAATCTTGACTGCCCATTATGTTTTATCCTTGACTAAAATGTACAGATAGAAAAGAAAAACTTCACACTTATATTTTCAAAAAAGGCACATTTACGTAACTATAATTCAAAACTGAAAATTTTATAGTACAAACTTTCAAAGTGACTTTCATCCATTTTATTTGTGACCATACAATGATCAGGCTGTACTATAAATATTACTTAAATGCCTTGATAACCGAAAATGCTAGGTTGATCATTTATTTGCCTCATAGCAGTTTAATCATAGCCAGAATATGAACAGCATTTCCAAAAACACCGAATCTCTGCTTGTGAATCGTGACAGGTTAATGGGAGCTGGTAGGATGGTTAACTAGAGATATTTCATTCACTGCTGAATTATCCACCGTCATTGTGCAGAACTGTCTTTCTCATCAGTAAAGATGGAGAGTTCTGCTTGTCACCTGTTTCTTTGTGAAAACATACTCCTCAAAATAAAAGAAAGAGAATGTAACTGCAAAGCACTATGGAAATAATGGAACCTTCCTAGCAATGTCTGAACTTCACTGATATATTCCTTCAAGTTCTTCTCAACACACCCTGTAGAATAAGAAAAAGACATAAAGATAAGTGAACAATTTGCTTTGAAAAAGTAAAGTTAAAGAGAAGAAGCCACAACTTAAAATTTTGGATGTCAAATTTCATAGCTAATATGTTCTCCCACAGTGTTAATTATACCAAATGTGCAAATGTACAAATTCTCAAACTACCTCATCAGGATGAAGGAACTCAGTTCCTATACTATCGTCCTTCTTGGTAAGCCATGATCTGACTACTAACTGTTATGTCCCTCGTAAGAATACTGTATGAAATTCCATCCATCACGGACCCAGGGTATCTTCCAAGCCAATTTGTGGCCCTTTAGTAAATCTAGCTTCTAAGACCAATAGCGCTCACACACACTGTTATGGTTCATCCACTTCAAGCATTTCAGTTCTTCCTTTGGAAACTAGGGTTCTCAAGTGGTGTCTTAAGTGGATGACAATGTTTTCTTATCTCCCTTTATTAGTAAATAATGATGGGGTACAGAGTAATACAGCATTGGCCTTTTCCATTATGCATCCTTTACATCACTCTGGCAACACTTTCATCAACCCACAAGGTTTATGGAGCCTTATGGCTAATATGTAGTAAAACTCAAATGCATATTTGGATTATATGCCCCTATTTTTCCAATGTACTCATGAAGTTCTGCTGTTTACATTGAGAAAATCCTCTCCCCCTTCATCCCTCCACAATGAGTCTCCTCCCCATCTCACCTTCAATCTTCACTTCCCTCTCCTAGTTCCCTCCTTCCTCTCTACTCTTTATATCCAATGACAATGTTTTCATTACTCCTTATTCACCTCACACCTTTTGGGGACTAAGTAATTTTCACACTTATTTTTAAAGTTACAAATACCTATCTCTAACATTAACATCAGACCAGTCTAAAATGGCACAACTTGGGGAATTAAATGGGGTGATGTGAATATATTTATTCTGGAATAATAGACATGACCTCTGTCTCTAATAGGCAAATCATGATGTGTGGCTATGCTACCCATAAAATGTGTATGTAAAACAAAAATGAGAGACAGAAAAATATGCTCGGAGCAATGAAAATTTATGTAATCCTTGTTAAAACTCACTAGGCCAACAACAGAATCCCTTGGCATGAATTGAAGTCTGGTGATATATAGAATGGGCCTTTTAACAAAACAATGAGACCTAATGTTCTAAGTATTTTTAGACTGCTCAGAAACAAAATATGGGTCTAACTAACAGATTTGTTTAGGTTAAATATATATCATATATGCCTTTCAACACAGAAATTCCACTTCTAAGAAATTTTCCCAATATAATTATTATGTATCTAAGCAAATATTTAGCTATAAACCAGTTCATCTAGCCATATATAAAGAAAGGGTAAAAATGCTAATTTGCGAAAACAGTGAACTGGATTATATACATTGTTATATCCATGTAACAGAATTCTATACAGTCATTAAAAATGATGCCACAGGGGAATATTAATAGAATGGGAAGAGGCTCTGGCCATATTATGAATATTTTTCAAGCAAGTTATGACATACTATGTTTGGATCCTGTTCTTATTTAATTCTGTTTTTGAACTCCAGGAAACCTAACAACATTGAGATATACCTTATTTCTAGTTAAAATAAATTTATGTCTCTTCAGGGTGAAAAACAGGCATAGTTATTAATGAAATGTTGACAAGAGGGTAGGGTTATGGCTTATTTAAAAATTTCTTCCTTTGCCTTGTCCATATTTTGTGAGAACATTTTTGTTAATATGTAAAAAGAATAACTAGTTTTAACATAAGGAACAGTGAATTATAAATGATAGCAGTCCCACGGATGACATTCTGCCATGCGACCAACAGACATGTAGTGTAGACATGCTCCACTTCCATCTTTATGATAACAACTATTCATGAAGTTGTCTTCATCCTGAAATCAGCAACTCGAAGGCTGATGCAAGTGAATAAATGATCTGGATGCTCATTCTGACACTCAAGCTATTTCCTGAGGTCAAGAAGCTGACATGTGTCATCCTAAATGACCAAATCATAAAACAGTTCATAAAGTATTGACCACTGAAGAATTTAAATCTTCTTAATGTTTCAGGAAAGCAGTCCCCAAGGTTCACTTTGAGGACATCTCTGTAATAAATAGGACTCAGACAGGGAAAGGGATATAGGCAATTAATGACATCCTTTCAGAAAAGGATGTTAAATGATGTCAGATCCACAATTTCAGTCATAGTTTAATTACATTTGCAAATTGGTTTTAAGAAATAAAGGGGTAGATCCCTGGCCACTAGAGTTATTTCACCATATTGTGTTGTCTGTTGAAAAATTGAATTATCATATCATTAAATTCTGAAATAGATTGCAGAATTATTGTAAAGGTATAGAATGCAAAACAAATAGCCTGTTCTTGCAAACTAGAAGATCCCTTTTGGGGAAGGGCTCACAGCCAAGAAAGTTGATGACAGAGTTTTATTCATGAATGACCGTCATCACTTGTGGACAAGGATGAATTCATTTCACACTGAATTTAGTCAATATTTCTCTTCTGTACACCCCGCTCCCGGCTCTGTTGCTGCACTTCCATAACAGCGGGAAATGTGGGTAGGTCAATAGAGGACACTGAAACAAACTTGACATTTACATAAATGTGGGTTCTAGTCAGAACCTTTTTCTTTCTTAGACTTAACTTACATTTAAAATAAGGTTTACTCTATAAGCATGCAATTTACTCACCATTTGTCAGACACGTTTCTAGTGTATAAAGCAAGCACCATGTGTTAATAGTCTCCCCAGGTCCTAGGGACCCAGTGAAACAACAGCTAAAGGCAACCTCTGACTTCAATTCTGCCTCCTTCCCCCAATTCCAGGTAAGAAGACAGGGACAAATATTCTGGCGGGGACAAATATTCTGGCTTCGCTGCAGGGAAACATCTACTCTTCAGGTGCCAACATCCCACTTTTGTACATGAGTGTCCCAGTTGTAAAATGAAGAGTTAAGCTTCCTGAGGAAGTCATCTGGCCCAGGCAAACAGAGCATTGGTCACAGTTCTAGCCATTCTTGGGCACAAACCAATTTTAATCTTCTTCCACTTCTTGGAACTTTAGGCAGGTAGTTCAAGCTCTCTGATCCTCAGTTTGCAAGTAGGTGCAAAATAATACCTATCTAACAAGAACATAGTTAAGACTGGATGAATTTTTATGTGTAAAGCCATTATAACACACCTAGCCTTTTTAGTCAGCCTGCAGCCATACTATTGTGGCATCCAATGCCATTGAATCTCAGAAGCAAAGTAGGGTCGGGCCTGGTTAATACTTGAATGGGAGACCGCCTAGGAACACCAGGTGCAGTAGGCTTGGGAGAAGGACCCAGCAACACAGTCCCAAAGAACAATCAGCCAGTGAATCCCTATGAATAGCAAAGAAGCACTGATAATACTGTTTCACCTGTTGTACACAGGATCACTAAGAGTCGGATACTGACTCGATGGCACCTAACAACAACAACGTCTTTTTAGTGAATGCTAAGTAAAAACAGCATTGTTATTATCAGGAGGACCATAGAAGACAGTGACATTTCTAGAAAGCCTCACAATAATGAAGAGTATTAATTAGAAAAAGGAGGATATGTTATTGTTGTTGCCAGGTGCTCTCCAGTCAGGTCCGACTCATAGCGACCATATGTACAACAGAGGAAACATTCCCTGACACAGTGCCATGCCCGGCACTATTGTCAGTGCTTGTCTGCTATCCATAGCTTTTTTGATGGCTGATTATTTTGGGAAGTGGGCTGCCGGGTCCTTCTCCCAAGCCTACAGCACCTGGTATTTACAGGTAGTCTCCCATCCAAGGACTAACCAGGCCTAACTCTGCTTAGCTTCCAGGATAAAATGGGATCGGGATGCCAGGGTGGTACAGCTATAGACAAAGGAGGGTGGTGGTGGTGGTGTTAGATGCCATAGAGTTGTGTCTGATTTATAGCACCCTCATAGGGTTTTCAATGGCTGACTGTTTGGGGATTGCCTCAGGAGTGGATTGCCACATCCTTCTCCCATTTTTGTGGTGCTGGGAATGGCACCAGGGACTTCAGAGACTGCACAGTGGCACTCTACCAACTAAGCTGAATCCCAGCCCCAAACGACAGTGGAGGGAGGGAAAAAATGGGGAAATAAAACCCGCAGTGGATAATATAGAGAGAAATAAAGCAAAATATTCAAAGTAAAATATATAAATAATAGAATAATGCCAACACCAAAGAAATATTTTGCTCTCTTTGCTAATTACTTTTAACAATTGGATTTGCCCTAAAATACAGTCTGTATTACTCACAGCTTTCTAAGATTTATTTATAACAAACTGCAATCTGACCTTCAGTGAAACATTGAACTGACAAGCAGCCAGGTTTTACTTATTGAAATAGGAGGTCAGAAACTGCTGAACATTAAAAGGGATCCTTATTTATAGCTTGTCTTTTCCATTTGAGGAAAACAAAATCAAAAGCTGTCAATCCAGCCTTTCTGTTGCAAAATCAAAGGAAAAATTAGCATCAGGTTTTTTTTTTTTTTAATTTTGGTTTGGTTTGGTTCTTTTGAGACAGTCTTGCTACATAGCCCAGACTGGCCTTGAACTCATGATCTTCCTGTCTCAGACTCCCCAGGGCTGATATTACATGTGTGTACCACCATACCTGGCAGGCCTCCAATCTTTATAACAGTAAATATAACCCATGGCAAGTCCAAATTAGCTGAAATGTCAAATATAATTTTCTCATTTTACACCTAAATGAAAATATAAACTTTAGTGTTATGATGAAGTCATAATACCTTTACCAATATATAATTATTTATATCATTGAAAAATGATGCAAAATAATTCATTTGAGTTTGGGGCAATTTTCTAAAATTTTTTGTGGGAGCTGGGGAACAAATTCTTGGCCTTATATATGCTAGGCACGCACTCTACCACTGAGCTATATCCATAGCCCCAAGATTTTTAATTATAGAAACCTTCAAGCGGCAGGGCATGGTGGCACACATCTGTAATCCCAGCAGCTCAGGAGGAGAAGGCAGAAGGATCGCAAGTTGGAGACCAGAGGCAGTCTTCGTAACTTAGCGAGACCCTGTCTCAGAAAGTAAAAAAATGGGCTGAGGGTGCAGCTCAGCGGTCCAGTACTTGCACAGCATGCAAGCGCGAGGCCGTGGGTTCAAACCTCAGTGCCACAAAAAAAAAAAAAAAAAAAAAAAAAAAAAAAAAAAAAAAAAAAAAAAAGAGAAAGAAAGAAAGAAAAAATCTTCAAGCATCTGGAAAAAAAAAAAAACGTAGTGTAATTAACCCTCATTTACCCATCTTCCATATTCAACAAAGAATCAACATTTTGTTATTTCTGTTTCATTTTTTCAAACCACATACCTACACACATATGTACGCATGCACAATTTTTCTTTTTACTGGAATATCTTAAGCCAAATCATAGACATATCATTTCACAGTATTTCCATTTCTATCTCTATCATTTTATAAAAGGGCATTTTTGGAAACTAACCATTAAGCCATTAACCAATTTAATAAAATTAATTTCTTAATTTCATCTCACAATTAATCTAAATACAAATTTCTCTCTTTGTCTCATATATGTCATTTTTGAGTTAACTTGTGTTAATGGGGATTTACAAGGTCACTCATTGGATTCATTTATGCCTTCTAAGTCTCTAATTTTATTACTCAGTATTCTCTTTTTAATTCTCATGCTCTGTATTTGTTGGATAAACTTAGTGCTTTGTCTTAAAGAATACACCATGAAGCTCAGAACAGTGGCACCTGCCTGTAATCCCAGCAACTTTGAAGGTGGAGGTAGGAGGATCACAACTTCAAGGTCAGAGGCAACCTGCATAAATTAGCAAAATAAAAACTAAAACATGGACCATGGGTGCAGCCCAGTAACACAGCACTTGCAAAGTATATTTGAGGCCCTGGGTTCAAACCCCAAGTACTGGAACAAGAAAAAAAACAACATAGCATGGTGTGGATTTTGATGATTACTTCCTCATAGGATCATTTAAATTATTCCTCTCTTGCCATGAACTGTTTAATTTCTATAAATTAGTTGATAGAGCTTAAATCTTGATTCAATTCATGTTCAATTGTATCTGAGCTGCTGCACCCAATGCTTGATGGTTCCATTATTACTGATGTGAGAAAAACTACTGGGTTCATAGGCTATATCAGTCCAATCTTTCCATTATTAACTTAAATTTTTACCTAATAGTTTGGTATTTATTAATGGTTTCTTATGGGCTGGGATTTAGCTCAGTGGGTAGAGCGCTGCGCTGCAGACTCTGAGGTCCTGAGTTCAATTCCCAGCACTGCAAAAATGGGAGAAGGGCCTGGCAATCCACTCCCAAGGCAATCCCGAAGTACTCAGCCATTGAAAACCCTATGAGGGTCGCTATGAGTCAGATACCGACTCGACAGCACCTAACAACAACAACAACAATGGTTTCTTAGCTCCACTGATGGTTCTGTAATGGTTGCAAAAATAGTGATTGACTAGTTTTGTTCTCTTTATTAGCTAGAATTTTTTTATGAACAGAAACTTCCCTCCATGAACCATTACTTACCCTCACATACCATTCATTCAGGAGAGGAAAAAATAAAAGCTTGATTCTGCCAGTTTACATATCGATTTTCAGCTTTATTTGTTGATGCAACAAATACAAAACAATAAATTGTTTACCTCTCATTATGAACTCATATATTTCCATTAATTACCATCATATTTCTTTTTGACACTCAAACTGTGCTATCTTGGTCCAGTCTTCTTTGATACAGTAGTTTCCTTAGCATCCTCTGCCTTCTGGTCTAAAAGGAGTTTCAGGTTTATCTTGTTCAATTACTGCTCCAGACATGGAGTCTGTCATTTCTCCAAGGAGCCTTGGATTTTTGATCAACATGTTTAGTATTTTACAACACACTCTAGGCTCTAAAAGGGTTCATGGCCTCTATTGTTATTGAGTGCCATTGGGATGTGTCTGAATCATAGCAACCCTGTGTACAATAGAATGAAATACTACCCAACACTGTGCCACACACATGATCTTTTCTATGCTTAAGCCCATTGTTCCAGCCACCCTGTTGATCCATCTAGTAGAGGTCCTTTTTTTCCTTGACCCACCAATCTCCCAAATATAATGTCCTTTTCCAGGGATTGGTCCCTCCTGACAAAATGTCCAAAATATGTCAGACACAGTCTAGCCATCCTTGCTTCCAAGGAGCACTCTGGTTGCACTTCTTTTAGGACAGATCTGTTGGTTCTTTTGGCCGTCTATGGTATAATCAACATTCATCTCCAGCACCATACTCACTAATTCAAAAGCATCAACTGTTCTCCTGTCTCCCTTATTCAATGTCCAGCTTTCACAACCATATAATGCAACTGTAAATACCGTGGCATGAGTCAGGTGCACCTTTGTCTTCAGTGTGACATCTTCACTTTTCAACACTTTAAAGAGGTCGTTTGTAACAGCTTTTCCCAATGCAATGCATCTTTTGATTCTTGACTGCTGCTTCCATGGGTGTTGACTGTAGATCCAAGTAAAGCAAAATCTTGGACAACTTCAATCTTTTCCCCATTTGTCATGAAGCTGCATACTGACCCAGTAGCAAGAACTTTTGTTTTCTTAATATTGAGGCAAAATCCATTCAGAAGGCTGCGTTCTTTGATTTTCGTCACCAAGTGTTTCAAATCCTCTTCACTTTTCAGCAAGCAAAGTTGTATCATCTGAATAACACAGGTTGTTAATAAATCTTCTTCCAATCAAGATGCCATGTTCTTCTTCATAAAGTCCAGCTTCTTGGATTATTTGCTCAGCATAGACATTGAAAAGGTATGGTGAAAGGATACAGCCCTGACACACACCTTTCCTGACTTTAAACCAGGCAGTGTTTCCTTCTTCTGTTGAAATGACTGCCTCTTCGTCCATGTACAGATTCTTCTTGAGTACAATTAAGTACTCTGGTATTCCCATGCTTCACAATGTTATCCATAATTTATTGTGATCCACACAGTCAAATGCATTTACATAGTCAATAAAACATACATAGCCACTTTTCTGGTATTCTCTGCTTTCAGCCACTATCCATCTGACATCAGCAATGATGTCCCCGGTTCCACGCCCTCTTCTGAATCTGGCTTGATTTTCCAGCAGTTCCCTGTCGATATACCACTGCAGTCACTTTTAAATGATCTTTAGCAACATTTTACTTGCATGTGATATTAATGATATTGTTTGATAATTTCCACATTTGATTGGATCCTCTTTCTTTGGAATAGGCACAAATATAGATCTCTTCCAGTCAGTTGGCCAGGTAGCTGTCTTCTAAATCTTTTGGCATGAACAAGTAAGCCTCTGAGGTGCTGCATCTGTTTGTTGAAACATCTCATGTGATATTACATCAATTCCTGGAGCCTGTGTTTCACTAAAGCCTTCAAGACAGTTTCAACTTCTTCCTTCAGTACCATTGGTTCCTGATCATATGTTACCTTTTTAAATGGTTGATCATCCACCAATTCTTTTTGGTATGGTAATTCTGTGTATTCCTTCCATCTTCTTTTGATGTTTCCTGCATCATTTAACATTTTCCCTGTAGAATCTTTCATTGTTGCCACTCGAGACATGAATTTTTCCTTCAACTATTTATACTCGAGAAAAACAGAGCATGTTTTTCCCTTTTGGTTTTCTATTCCCAGCTCTTTACTTATGTCATTATAATATTTGATTTTGTATTCTTGAGGTGCCCTTTGGAATCTTCTGTTTAGTTCTTTAACTTTAGTTCTTTGTCATGTCTTCCTTTTACTTTAGCAACTCATTCAAGGGCAAATTTCAGAATCTCTTTTGACGCATAACTTGGTCTTTTCTTTTTTTCTGTTTTTTAAATAACCTTTAGCTTCCCTCATGAATGTCTTTGATATCATGCTACAACTCATGTGGTCTTTGAACATGAGTGTCTAATGCATTGAAGCTGTTCTTGAGCTGGTTTCTGAACTCCATTGGGATATGCCCAAGGTCATACACCTGTTCTAATTTTCTTCAGTCTAAGTTAGAACCTGCATATGAGCAGTTGATGGTCTGATCCACAATCAGTACCTGGTCTTGATAGTAAGGTTTTCCATCATCTCTTTCCACAAATGTAGGTAATTTTATTACTGCATGTTCCATCTAGTGATTTCCATGTGTATAGTCGCTGTTTATGTTGGTGACAAATATGTATTTATAATAAAAATTGTTGGTGTGACAAAATTCTATCATGCAATCTCCAGCACCATTTCTATCGCCAGGCCATATTTTCTGACTATTGAACCTTCTTCTTTATTTCCAACTTTTGCATTCCAGTCACCAGTAATTATCAGTACATCCTGATTGCATGTTGGTCAATTTCAGACTGCAGGAGATGGTAAAAATCTTCTATTTCTTCATTTAGGGACTTTGCTGTACCATGGGTGCTTGCGTGTTGCGGTGGTGCTGAAACCTATGTCACCAGTGTCTCAGATACCATTAGGGCCACCCGTGGTGAACAGGTTTCAGCTGAGCTTCCAGACTAAGACAGAGTAGGGAGCTGGATCCGGCAGCCCACCCCTGAAATAATTAGCCATTGAAAACCCTATGAATAGCAAAGAAGCACTATCAGATGTAGTTCCAGAAAATGAGCCCCTCGGGTTAGAAGGCTTTCAAGAGCAGAAAGAGAAACAACACATGTTCTCACTCATATGAGGGAACTGACTCAAAATTACAAGAAGGAAAAATCCTACTCAAAGGTCAGATCATAATAAAAGGGGGGAGGGAAGATAAGAATGAGGTCAATATAAGTGGACTAGAAATTGCATGTAATTGTTCTAACAAGATAGAAACAAAGACCACTATAGGAAAAGTTTCTATCTTAAACAGAAATGGAACCCAAGGAAATATAGAAAAATACTACATAGTAAAAGATAGAGAAGACTTGGATGGGAAACTTAGATGGGAAGGGGGGAGGGGGGAACATAGAGGAGGGTAAGGGGTAACCTATATGAATAATGTTTATCAAATTGCATATATGAAAATTGTCACAATGAAAAGCATGTCAAAATGAATCACATTATGATGTACATTAAAAATTTCTAATTAAAAAAAAGAGATGACTGGGGAAGAGTTGCCTCCTCCATTTGTTGTTGTTAGGTGCCATCAGGTCAGGTCCAACTCACAGCTACCCTGTGTACAACAGAATGAAACACTACCCAACACTGTGCCATGTCCAGCACTATATAAATGCTTCTCTGCTATCCATAGAGTTTTTGATGGCTGATTGTTTCTGGATTGCTCTTGGGAGTGGGTTGCCAAGTCCTTCTCCCATTTTTGTGGTGCTAGGGATCAAATCCAAGGCCTCAGAGAGCTCAGAACAGCACTCTTCCAACTGAGCTAAACACCAACCCTCCTCAAAGTAGGAACTACCTTAATGACAGGAATGGAGCAAAGCCCCTGGGTCATCCACAGGCTGATGCAGCATGACTCAAAATGAGAAGAAACAACTGTAAACTCCCACCAATAATTGGAGTGTGGAATGTACATAGTATGAATCTAGGAAAATTAGAAATCATCATAAGGGAAATGGGGCACATAAATATTGATATCCTAGGCATCAGTGAGCTAAAATGGACTGGTATTGGCCATTTTGAATCACTGCTTCTGGGTTGTCATTAATTCAAGACCATTTCCATGGGTCAAGTTTTAGAAAATATTTTGTGGGAAAAAAACAAATGTTTTCATATTATGTTTTCCTATTCATGTTTAAGAATATAAGGTCTATATGTGTTTACTTTTATGCTTGTATCTCTTCTTTCATATTGAAAATCTTGATTTCTAACAACAGAAACAAAATTACTTATTTTCTTTATTTAAAATATATGTATAATTATTATAAAATGCCAATACTAATGTTACTACTAAAAACAACCTCACTAAATATGATTTAGGATTTTTTGTGGCTTTTTCTCCTTAGAATATATCCCAC
>VMDO01030736.1:0-20929 GCA_007922755.1 Pedetes capensis
TATGTTGATTTTAATTTTTTTTCTTTTTCTGCATTTTCTATAATGAATGAATTTTCTACTTTAATTAAAAGGTAGTAAATTATCATGGAATGATATTAATATGAAATATTTACAGAAATAATATAATGCTTCTTAAATATAAAATTCTAAATGCTATGAAAGCAAATATATTGAAATTCACCTTATGATCTATTAGAATATTCTTTTTAAGCATTTATATTCTACTTTTATCAGCTTAATTCCAAATAGTATAGAATGTAATACTTGTTGAAGACATTGTAAAAACATAACATTCTAATGCTCCTTGTCAGATAGTTTGTTTAATACATGAGGTGCTTCTGAAGTAGTTCAGTACATAGCTGAGATCGGCAAACTTGCACTCGAGTCCATGAAAAGCATGTGGAAATGATAGGAACTGCAGAGAGATGTAGTACTTTCATAGTTAAGCCCAAAGTGATAGAGGTAGGAAGCAAACACACTGGGTTTGCAAGGATGGCTTGCATTTAATTCTTGCCTCTGCCCTTCAGTGGCTGTTGCTATGTACTGAATGTGTCTGTCCCAAAATTCATGTGTCAAATCCAACAAAAAGGTGGTATTGGGGGTTGGAGCCTTTGGAAGTGATTATATCATGAAGGAGGAATCCTCATGAATGGCATTTGTGCCATTAGAAGATAAAATGAGAGAGAAAAACTCTCTCAGCCACCATGTACGGATGCCGCAAGAAGACATCTGTCTGAAAATCAGGAACTAAGTCAGCTTTGATCTTGGACATCCAGCTTCCAGAATTGTGAGAAATAAATTTCAGGTGGTTAAGCCATCCAGTTTATGGTCGTTTATTATAGCAGTCTGAGGTAACTAAGGGAGTATGAAACTTTGGCTGATTTACGTAACTCCAGTAAAACATGGATAATAATCATATTTACCTTTGCCATTTGTTATGAGACTTGAAGGAGAAAAGGAGTGGTAAGGGTAGAATTGTACCTGGCAAAGAAGTACTCAATGAACTTTAGCTATTCTTACCACCAATAGCTCACCTTGTCGTTAGTGCATTTGAAACCTGCTCAATCCCACGTGGCCAAGCCTGAGGGCGGGATGCCAGATGGCAAAATTGGTCAGCAACCTCCTCAGTGTTCCCCCGGGAATAGAAATTACAAGCCACAAAAAGGAAATGAACTTGGAAATGACTTTTTATTCCTACTCTGTGTGTGTGTGTGTGTGTGTGTGTGTGTGTGTGTGTGTGTGTGTGTGTGTGTTTGCTTTAGAGGAGTCTTTTTGCTTAAAAGTAAGTGAATAAATAAATAAATAAGTAAAGGAATAGAAGAAAGGCCATGTCTATCAGAGTTAATAATGCAAAGACTTGGAGAGTGATAAATTCACTGATTTATGACCCAGAGCCCCAAAACCTCAAGCATCAGAGGAGCTACTTTGAATCATGTGATTCTTTGTTCTTCTTAAAAATTATTTAAATGTTACCAAATTTTTAAATGAGTGAATGAAAATCTCTGAGCAAATTGGTGAATATTGCTGCAGGCCAGGTATGAGTAGTCTCAACACAAGGAACAACAAGGAACAGCCTGGACTATCTAGCACAGGGAACACTGACCACTTTATGCGGTAAGATAATTAACCTGCTAAAGCAATAACTACTGACAGGAAAAATGTGGGGGAAATTGACTTAAAAGGGGAAAATGTTAGTAAGAGCCCTGTCACATTTAAATAGAAGCAGTCATCGAAAACTATAGCTGCATGTTTTTTAAGTAAAACCTCTCAGCCACGTGCAGGGCAGAAAAAAAAAAAAAAACAGAATTTGTTTGGTTCCTAAATAACACAAAGGCTTATTTTTCAGATCTTAAACATAGATATAATTTAGAAAAGGGATAACTACAAGCAACACATCCTTCTGGGAACAACAACCAAAGCAAAAAAATATTTATGGGCATTCCCAAGAAACCGCGATGGCAAATCTCTTTGGAACTTTAATGCATGTGGAGGCTTTGAAACATCAGCACACAGCAGGAAATGAAAAGGCATTTGAAAAGTGAAGGACAACTGCAGTTTCTCCTCAAGCCATACCTCTATAAATTGCAAAGGAAATCCTTATTTTTAGTAAAATTGCTATCACATTTACAAGCGGCAGTCCTGGATGTGTATCTACAGCTCTGTGCCAACATCACTGCATTACTGTGGATCCAAACCCACCAGAACATTTTGTTTTTCAAAAGTAGTTTTGTCTTAACATACATTCTCATGGAGATGAGGGGATGAGAACTGAAATGCATAATGAGAGTTCAAGCTGAAGAACAAGAGAAATCTGCGCGAGGTCTCCAGGAGTATGCTGGAAGTTCTTTTTTAGCTCCCAGTGAATTCCTCAGCAATTAGTGGTTTGTCTTGAAATGATAGCAGTTGCAAGAACTGTGGCCAGAGCCCCATTGCTTGCTTACATCATGGGACTATCCTTAGCCTCTGAGAAAAACACACTGCATAGAGTTTTGTGGCATGAGCATGTTTTTCAAAGCTTTATGGGCCTCTCTTTCAAGAATACATGAAGCAAGCAAGCAAACAAATAAATATAAGAAAACAAAAGTTGTCTTTGATCAGAATTTCATAGATATTGCAAAGTACAGAGCTGCATTAATTCTCTATTGTTTCTGACCAAGGAAAATGTGTCTCGGTATGTTAAGCTAGCTTCCAAGAAGGAACGTCAACACTTGGAGAAATAAAGTCCAAGATAAATGGTTGTGGAACATTGGAGCTAAAATGAATCTAATTTTCTGGCATTACTCAAAAAGATACAATGCGGTGTCAAAGAACACATCACAAACTTCCCAAGCATCATAATTCCTTTAAGGCAATCTATTATTTTAGTTTTACCATTTTGGTTCTATTGCTAGCATAATTTTGCCCCCATCCCATAAAAAGCCTGATTATAAAAGAAATGCATGTTCTTCATAGATAACTGGAAAGCACGGAAAAATATCACCTATCATTCCATAGCATGGGTACTGACATGATTCACATACTGACTGTGTTAGTATTTTGATTTGAATATGAAATAGCTTCCTAAAGCTCATGAGTTCAAAGCTTGGTTTCCAATGCAGTAGGGTTCAGAGGTGGGGCTCTGGGGAAGTGATTGGACCATGAGGCCTTCATCAACAAATTAATCACTACTGGATTCATAATTTGATGGTATTATTGGCTGGTAGTAGAATTAGAAGGTGGGGCCTGGTTGGAGGAAGGAGTTCACTAGTGTGGGAGGGCATGCCTTTGAAACTTATATCCTGTCCCTGGATTCTTCCTACCTCTATTCCCTCTCCTTCCTGGATGGCAGGAAGTGAACTGCTCTGCTCCCCCAGGCTCCTGCTGCCAGGATATTTTGACTCACCTCAGGCCCCAAGCAATGGAGCCTGCCAACTATAGATTGTATCTTCCAAAGCCATGAGCCCAAATAAAACCCTTCCTCCATTAAATTGTTTCTCTCAAGTATTTGTCACAGTGAGGAAAAACTAACAGAGTCAGCTTTCTGCTACTGTAAGAAAATTCCTGAGATAGTCAAATTAAAAATTAGAAAGGTTTATTTTGGCTTATGGTTTCAGAGGTTTCAGTTCATATTCCTTTGGCTCTGTTGCTTGAGCCTACAGCAGCATGTGGCAGAAGAGGCCTATTCACCTCATGGCAGCCAAGAAGCAAAAGAGAGATACAAGAAGGGCCCAGGGTCCCAATATCCCCTTGAAGGTCATACCCTCAATAACCTTCCTTCCACTGGGCCCCACCTCTTGAAGGTTCTACCACCTCCTAATAGCACCACAGGGTGGCAAACAAGCCTTGGACACATGAGGACATTTCCAAACCATCACCCTGACATTTTTTTTTTCTTGATGCTTTCATGTATATATTTTTAGGCTTAGTTGAGACTACAGTGTACGTGTGGCTTTTTTCCTTTATCATACCACAGAAATGTTTCAACGTTAAGAACACTTCAGAGTTACCATTATGAAGGCAAAATAATGCTTTATCACAGGCTATGCCATAATTTGCTTAACTATTTCTATCTTTTGTACATTTGTATACTCTTTAAATATTTCATTATTGCATTGATGAGAACTTTTCCTTGCTAAAATATGAAAGAATTAAACCTAATATTTATTAGTGAGGGTATGTACAGGTCTCTATTTTGGGAGCCAAAACAAGATATTCCGATTTACCTAATATTTCTTTTCTTTGATGCAGTTCCTCAAAAATTAAAGAGACTCATCCGAATCTAGAATATACATAGAACTCCTACAACTCAATAATAAAAGACATCAGTCGATTTTAAATTTGGCAAAATATTTGAATAGATATTTCTCTAAAGAATATTATAAATGCCAATAAACACATGAGAAAAAAAGCTCAGCATCATTAATTATGAGAGAAACACAAATCAAAACTACTGCATACCTAGTAGAGTGGTAATAATCAAAAAGACAGACAATAATAAGAATAGAGAAGGATGTAGAGAAATGGGAATCCTCATGCACTGCTAGTGGGAATGTAAAATGGTGGGCTGCTTCAGAAAATAATATGGCAGTTGGTCAAAAAGTTAAATATGGATTTACCATA
Source organism: Pedetes capensis (assembly GCA_007922755.1). Taxonomy (NCBI): domain Eukaryota; kingdom Metazoa; phylum Chordata; class Mammalia; order Rodentia; family Pedetidae; genus Pedetes; species Pedetes capensis. The sequence continues at coordinate 4,600 of VMDO01030736.1, forward strand.
TGACCTAGCAATTCCACTCCTATGTATATATAACCAAGAAAAATGAAAACATGAGTCCTCACAAAAACTTGTTCATGGATATTCATAGCAGGATTATTCCTAACCAAAGTGTAGAAACAACCCAAATGTCTATGAACTAGTGAATGGACCAATAAAATATATATATTCATATAGTAGAATATTACTCAGCAAGAAAAAGGAATGTAATACTGATGTTGTTATTGTTGTTAGGTGCTGTCCAGTCAGTGTCTGACTCATAGCAACTCTACATACAACAGATGAAACACTATTGTCAATGCTTATCTGCTATTCATAGGGTTTTCAATGGCAGATTAATTTTTGGGAGTGGATTGCCAGGGCCTTCTCCCAAGCCTACAGAATTGGTGTCCCCAGGTGGTCTCCCATCCAAGTACTAACCAAGCTCCATCTTGCTTAGCTTCCAAGATCTGACGGGGATTGATGCCACAGTGGTACAGCTGCAGGCATAGTACTGATAGATGCTACAATATTCATAAACCTTGAAGATGCCATGGCAAGTAAAAGAAGCCAGTCCATAAAAGACCACTTATTTTATAATTTCATTTATGTGAAATGTCCAGAATAGGCCATTCCATAGAGACCAAAAGTAGATTAGTGGTTGCCTGAGGTTGAGAAGATTGAAAGTAGAAGATAACTATTAAAAAGATGCATGGTTCTTTTTTGGGAGAGAGGGAAATGTTCTGGAATTAGACAGTGGTGATAGTTACACAAGTCTGTAAATATACTAAAAGTATTGATTTATATACCTTAAATATTTAAATGGATAAATTGTATGGTATATGATTTATACCTCAATTAAACTGCTGTTTAAAAGTTAAATGAAGCTGGGTATGGTGAGCACACTTGTACTCCCAGCAACTCAGGAGGCAAGACAAGAGGTTTGCAGTTTGAGGCCAGAGGCAACCTGCATAACTTAGTAAGACCCTCTTACAAAATAAAAATTTAAAATGGATTGGGGTGTGGATCAGTGATAGAACACAAAGTATGTGCAAGGCCCTGGGTTCAACCCCTAAGGACCTCAAAAAAGAAAAGAAAACAAAGTAAGTGATCGCTTAAATACATTACAGAAACTGTTCAGATATTGGCTCCTTTTCCATAGTTTCAAAGGCACCACCAATGGACATACCATATTCTGGCAATATGGTCTTCCTGGATGCAAAGTACCATTTGGTAACAGATATCTTTATACATGTTGGAGATTATCTGGTAACTATAAAAGATAATTACTAAGGTTTCCAGTTAGATTTTCAGATTCTTATCTCATAAATGTGCAGTTTTATCAATTCAGTTTATACTATGATTTTTGAGTGAAACTAAAGAATTATTTTTTAAAGAAAAATTAGTCTAATTCACAGGCTTTTACTATACAGTTAAAGTAAATATGAATATTCCCTACCCAGGGAATGGAATAAAGTTTATTTATATTTGAAGATTAGATAAACTGCAAATTTTTCTATGACGATACCATAATGTCACAAATAGTGAGGTTGTTTCTATTTCTGATCTAATAACAAATGTAGTCTGGATGATTTGATGTAGTTGACATTTCTTTGTATAACTTTTTATGTGCATTTTGACAGCTCACAAATGTCACCTATGTGTGCGGTCACACAAATGGGGATGGGAATGGCAGTGGCAAGGCTGTGAAAGAGCAGGTTGTTGTTGTTGTTAGGTGCCGTCAAGTCGGTATCCGACTCATAGCGACCCTCATAGGGTTTTCAATGGCTGAGTGCTTCAGGATTGCCTTGGGAGTGGATTGCCAGGCCCTTCTCCCATTTTTGCGGTGCTGGGAATTGAACTCAGGACCTCAGAGACTGCAGCGCAGCGCTCTACCCACTGAGCTAAATCCCAGCCCCTTGTGAAACAGGAGAGATCATAAATACTGCTGTGGTTGTGTCTTGGAAAATGTATTCTGCTCTTGGGGATACCTTAAACTTAGTCATTTTCACACTTACGTGGATATAGCTCAGGGAGAGAACTGAATACCAAGATCTACACAAATAGGGAAGGAAGCATGGATAAAAGAAGGAAAGGAGATGTTTACAGAAGCAGAGCCATTCTTTACTTTCTAGCATTCCTGCAGCTGCCCATAAACATGTTAACTGTCCACCCCCTACACCCAGAGAAATAATTGTTCTTCTCTATGAATAAGAATCATGGGTGTTCTACAAGAAAAAAAATTCTATAATCACTTCCTTCCATGCTATGTTGTCTCTCTCCTTCTCCTAGACAGTATCCAAAGGATGACTTAGCTATGAAGCAAGTCAGTAAGGCCCTCTGATATGCAGATTGGAATTCTGGAAGACATTTTAGCAAATTGCTCTGTCTCACTGCCCTAGTCTGAGCTACCTAATCACCTTGTTCAGTCAGCTGGGCAATGACAATACCCAAAGATTTACTTTCATGGCCAGCCACACTCGAGTTCCCAAACCATGTATGTAAAAGCCAGTGTCCCAGCAACACAACCCAAACTGAGCTCATCTCCTCCACAAACCCATTCCTCTTTGAGTGTTCTCTACATTACTAAAAAGACAGCCACCAAAATGTTTACTTAAAAGAAAACCTTGAAAGTCATTCTTTATATGCTCCTTCATCTTACATGTCCAAATAATTAGGAAACTCTATTAGCTCTGGGGCTGGGATTTAGCTCAGTTGTTGGAGTGCTGCTCTGCAGTCTCTGGGGTCCCAAGTTCGATTCCCAGCATTGCAAAAATGGGAGAAGGACATGGCAATCCACTCCTGAGGCAATCCCAAAACAATCAGCCACTGGAAACCCTATGAGAGTCACTATGAGTTGGACAGGACTCTACAGCACCCAACAACAACAACAATCAGCTCTACCACTCAAATTTTGCTTGAATTTATCTCTTTAACTTCTCAGGCACCACAGTCCTCTTGCCAGGCAATTGAAATTATCCTCCTAAGTGGCATCTCTGCCTTCAGACTTAACCCTGTCAACCCACCCTCCACACAGCACCCAAACAAGGATCCTTCAAAATATGATTAATAGGGGGTGCCAGGCAGGAAGAAAGGGGCCCTCTACAGTCATCTGTAACTTGTAAGTTATGAATATCAATATGAGCTATTTCTGAGACAAATAGCTTGATGGTTGTTAGGTGAGGTTGAGTCAGGTCCAACACTAAGCAACCCTATGTACAAAAGAATGAAACACTACCCAACACAGAGCCATGCACACAATCTTTTCATGTTTGAGCCCAGTGTTGCAATCCTGTGTTTCTTCCCATTTTGAGTCATGCCACATCAGCAAAAGGAGATCCCAGAGGCTTTACTCCATGTCATTAAGGTTGACTCTTCTTTGAGGAGGCAACTCTTCCCTAATTGTTTCTTGAATGTCTTCCAGCCTGAGGGGCTCATTTTCCAGCACTATATCTGACAGTGCTTCTTGTTAGTCCATAGGGTTTTCAATGGCTCATTGTTTCCAGAGTGAGCTGCCAGGTCCTTCTCCCTAGTCTGTCTTAGTCTGGAAGCTCAGCTGAAACCTGTCTACCATGGGTGGCCCTGCTGGTATCTGAAATACTGGTGGCATAGCTTTCAGCATCACAGCAACACAAAAGCCCCACAGCATGACAAGCTGATCAACACGTGGGGGCCTTAATGAGACATGGACTTAAACTCCTTCCTCAAATCCCCTTCCCTGTGAAGACATTTGCAGTTTCCCACTGCCTCATTGCTTGGCCTATATGCTTTCTGATCTCTAATCAAAAAGCATAAGTGCAGTTTTCCCCAGACACTGCTCAGCTTGCGTGCTTTCTGATTTCTGCCTCAGAAAGTATAACTTTCTCTCCCTGCTGTCTGTCCATCTCTGTTCTCCTCATGACAGCCTAAATCCCAAGCCTGATTGCCCTGGTGCTCAGGGCACTCTCCCTTTCCCTAACTCTAAATAAACTGTCCTTAAAGTTCCTTTCTGGGTCCATTTTAAAGTTCTTTTATCAATATGACCAAGGACCCAATGTGCACTCAGTGGCCCAGTGATTATGTCAAACCTGACTTTAAAATTTTTAATAGGGATTCCCATGGCCTTCAATCTCTTGAATGGGCCAGGCATTTCCTGCCTCAAAGCTAATACTATTCTTTCTGCTTGGAGAAGATCTTCCACTCGGAGCTATGTTTACTTATTTATTTATTTATTTTTAATTTTTTTGTTTGTTTGTTTTTGCAGTACTGGGGGTTGAATCCAGGGCCTTTCACTTGCATGCTTTGCAAGTGCTGGACCACTGAACTGCATCCCCAGATCTTTTTTTTTTTTTAGACAGGGTCTCGCCAAGTTACGCAGACTGCCTCTGGTCTCGAACTTGGGATCCTCCCACCTCCGCCTCCCAAGCTGCTGGGATTACAGGTGTGCGCCACAGCACCTGGCTCACTCACAGTTGTCTATAAGACACTTTTTCAGACATTATAGTTAAAGAAGCATGGAAGACCGATACCAATCTCTGCTTCACAATATAGCAAATTGTGTGAAAAAATAGCTACTCCCTATAGCCCCTATCTGACTATAGTATAAATGGATTACCAGGAAATACTTCAGTGAATTATTAATGTTTCCTCTATTTAGCAAATAGCATTCTGTAATGCAAAAACACTGCAATCTAGGTATTCTATTCTAAATTTCATTGACTTCATGAGACATTTTCAGCTTTCAGTAAAGCATATATAAATTAAAATTTTAAACCAGGTTAAAAAAATGATACATGTTCAAATCCCTTTTTCTAGTTTTGAAATGAGTCCTGGAAAATTTAGTTCAAATTTGGTATGCTAAAAAGGGCAGAGGCATTTGAGTCAAAAGAACTTGAGGTCAAATCCCAGTTTATGGTAACTAGGTGACTTTGAAAAGTTCTCTAGCCCTCCTGAAATGGCTGCCTCACCTATGCAATGAGGAGATATTTATTTGTAGGACTGCCGTGAAGATTAAATGAAACAGCATGAATAAAAGAGACAAACATAATTCCTGATTCATAGTGGGTCCTTGGTGAAATTTTTTCCCTTTAATTTATGTGTTATATATCTCAGAATACAGACATACCCATAGGCAATACCCTTCATATAGACACACAAACACCCATTTAATAAAGACACATACTGTAAAGAGATTCTGAAATTAAGCTGGCTATGTAGATACAATATTGTGGGAGTGTTTGTCATGTTTGTTCAGGGATACTAGAGCAAAGCCAAAGTAATTAAATCGTTAACAAATTTAGGAATTGAAAAGGTCCCAGCCATTGGCCAGTGTAATTATTCTACTTCTGGGAAGAAAAGAGACGGTCCATTTGTCGTATCCCATGCTTAATCATTCGTATTAAATGAATTAGGACCAGAACTAATCAAAGGAGCAAATAGCTGATGACGGCTATTTTGTAAAAGAAAGAAGTAATTGATGTTCACATAGGTTAAAGCAGCCAAAAAGGCCTCTTGGTAAATGGGCAAGCTCTTTTTCTCCCTTTAAACTCCTTTTCAATGGTCTCTAGTCTGTGATTACTTAAATATTCATTTATTTCAGAGACCATTTTGTGCAAATCTCAGTTTAAAACCTAATCACGTTCTTACTAAATTGGGCTAACAACTGCTTTCAAAGTGAGAAACAAACTAGAATATTTCATCTAAAATTTTGACTTTGAGCAACTGTCTGGGCAGTAAATACAGTTATAAAAATTATAAAATTTAGCTCTAAAATGACCCAGGCTGAAACCAGGGAAGAAAATGAAGCCTCATAGATTTATGATTATCAATTTTAGGGTTAAAGGGGGCTGTGATATGCATTAGTAGGACATACAGAATGTCACATTCTATTTGCTCAATAACTCTATCTTAAAATTATCCCCACATATATTTTTGCACTCATTTGTTATGCAATATAACTACAGTGATTGTACACTTGCAATTGTGTCTGTAATTGGTGACCCACTTGCATTTTACAATCTGGCTAGCAATATCGGGATAATTAGCATATATCTTTCCTTTGGCCTTTCAAAGGAGTATTATAATCACTAAATTTAAATTCCAGTGGTGAACCACAGAGGGTGGAATCCTCCCGACTAATTATAAAATAATCCTTTTTTTGCTTATTCTGAGAATTGACCACAGCATAGGGATGGCATAGGACCTAAACGTGAGAGATTGTTCACTTGATTCCAGGCACTCTTGCACCCATCTTTTCCCACTGGAGACATTCTCGAAGTTTGTTTAGTAATGTATTTTAAGGGTAAGGACTTAATATATTTCAGTGAACTGGAGGATTGCTTTGTTTCCCACAACTTAGGGTACTTTTATATCTCTAAGATCAAAGTGTGTGTGTGTGTGTGTGTGTGTGTGTGTGTGTGTGTGTGTGTGTGTGTGAAGAAACTGTATGGAAACTATATGAGAAGAAAATTTGGGGACTTCTCCATTCACACAAGAAAGATTTTATAAATAAGTCAGAAGCAATGGCAAGGCCTTTACTTTCAGGTATGGAAAATAATGCAAAACAGGTAAAAGGCTAGGTGTGAAGTAGCCGTGAGCGTGCAGGTTCTGGAAGACAGGGCATAGCTGAGCTGGGAGTCGCCAGCAGAAGTCCATGACAATGACTTTCTATCAAGGACACATCTTCAGGAGGCTAGGGCCCATGAGAACCAAAGTATATTGTATCAGAACTTGCTGGTGATTCTTAAAGAAGATATGAAGCTTACAGTGCCACAAAGAGGGATACTGAAAACAGTCGTATTTAGATCAAACATTTGGAAACCTGCTCTCCCCAAACCCTTCTCCAATATAAGAACTGATTGATTGGTTCTCACAAAATAACTTTGATTCTAGTCCCGGGTAAGCCACATCTTTGGAGATCATTGAACTATGTTGGTTTGGCATCATTTTTTTCTAAATAAGTGTCTATGGATAATATCCAAAGAGATGTTAGCACAGTCAAAGTAATTATGAGCCAGGCGCAGTGGTACATGCCTGTAATCCCAGTGGCTTGAGAGGCGGAGGCAGGAGGCCCGCAAGTTCAAGATCAGAGGCAATCTGCATAATTTAGCGAGATCCAATCTCAAAAAGTGAAAAAAAAATGGGCGGGGGGGCGGGTTGCAGCTCAGTGGTCCAGCACTTGCAAAGCATGCAAACACGAGGCCCTGGATTCAACCCACAGTACCACAAAAACAAACAAACAAACAAACAAACAAATAAATGTAATTATGAAACAGTATACATGGTGTTCCTTACTTGGGATTCCCAGTAAACTTAATCCTCCAAAGAATGCTGTGATAAAAATGCATATTTAACACTGTCGAACATAGTGCTTTCAAAACATAATTGGGCACAGAATGCTTGCTTTGCCTCCCACGTGTGCCACATTAAGAGGAATGTGAGTTTAGGAAACAAGGATGATTTTGTCAATTAAGATGCTTTTACCTGGTAGTAACAGAAACTCAAAATTAAATTGCTTAACTAAACAGACCTTTACTTTTTATCACATGACTGAAATATCAAGGAGAGGACAAGTGTCATTGCTTCAGTGGGTCAGTGACATCAGCATCAGCATCTCCAGAATTCCCTTATCCCTTCCCTCACAGTTACAAGATAATGGAAACAGCTCCCATCCAAGATGTTGGGAGCAGTCAGCAGCATTTCTGGTTTTCATCAAAACTATCAGATTTTTAGTTCATCTCTAACTCCTGGAGAGCTAGAGTAGCTGCTGAGGTGGAGGTAAGTAGGGGAGAGAGGACTCAGTTGTGGCTGGTGGGTTAGCAACTGACTGGCTTCCACAATTGTTGTTATTGTTGTTAGGTGCCATGGAGTCGTGTCCGACTCATAGCTACCTCATAGGGTTTTCAATGGCTGATTGCTTCCAGATTGCCTTGGGAGTGGATTGCCACGTCCTTCTCCCATTTTTGCAGGGCTGGGAATCAAACACGGGACCTCAGAGACTGCAGAGCAGTGCTCTACCAACTAAGCTAAATCCCAGCCCTCCACAATGGTAGAATTACTTTTAAGAAAACGCATTGTGGTTTTAGGCTTTCAGCTTCCACAAAGAGATACAGTTAGAACTAGTTATATGAAATCTGTTGTTTCTACTACAGGAGTGTTCTGTTCAGGAGGAATTGTTTAAAAAAAAAAAAAAAAAACTACCGATAGGCCCATGTGAGAAACTCTTTTCAGGCTCATTACTATCTTCCTCTTCCCCCACACTCATTCCAAAGACAATGACTACATACTCCTTTTGGTCCTACCTTAGCTCTAGAGGCTGTATCCAATTGGGCCATTGTCTACAAAGTCCTGCAATATTCTCAGCATGCGCCAAGGAAATGGGTGAGATTCTCATTGCTCTAAAACTGAAGGGTCTCTCTTGTTTCCTTCTAAGCCTTTTCCACTCTTTTCAGACTTTTTCCCAATAGACTCAAGTATTTGCAAATAAAAGCCCCATGGAAGGTTTTGGGGGAGTATTTGCATTTTGAGAGTTCCCCTGATGCAAAGAAACACAGTCTTTTGATATGAAAGGAAAAAATACCAAAAAAATTATAAATTATTATCATAAACATTGCTTGGCCACACACTTTACACAATCATCACAAACTAAGACACTCAGTACTGAATGTCTGTCTCTCTTGGTAGAGCACAAGCTGAATCCACTTGACAAACACCATCGAAAGGCTCTCCTGTTCCTCGCCTTCGACCAAATTTTCATTCTTCAAACCACAGGGACCTCTACCTCCTTCATCCTCACCACAAGACTGGTTACAATCTTAGGGAAGGAGAAACTGACCACCTCTTACCTCACACTTTTATTGTCCACTTTCTTTTTCTTTTGTCTGTGAGATCTTCCTTCTAGCAAGGCTGATCCTTCCACCGGTACTGCGATTTCATCACTTCTGCTATCATTTCTATCTATCATCTTGCAAACTCCTGTACTACAATTTCTGATTCCATGCAGACTCCTTCTCCCTCTTAGCCTACACATATTTGTAAGTTTCCGCATCGTATTAACACTGTTTAAACAACCTTTAAATTACTGTTCTTCCTCTTCTCCTTCAGGTGAATGATCTACACCTGTGGCCTCTACTTTCTCTTTTTTATTAACGACTTGCCAATTCCCTATCCTACTAAAATTATTATGTACTATGATCATTCTTAGTCTTCTTCCTCTTGGAAGTCTTATTAGACAAAGTTGATTGAGATGAGACTCATTTCTGTCTTAGTTTATGACATTTCACTGCCCTCTTTTTGAACTTTCCTCTCATCTTAATCATGCTAGAGCTAGGAGCACCAGTTAAAACATCATTGCAATAATCTAGATTAGAGTTAACAAACTAGATGACCTACCACCTGCTTTTTAAATTAAGTTTTATTGGAATACTCAATTGTTTGCTTTTCTGCTCCCACAGCAGAGTTCAGCAGTTGTAATAGAAACTGTTAGCTTTCAAAATCTGAAATACTTAATCACTTGTCCTTTATAGGAAAGGTTTGTTGGTTCCTTTCTAGATGATCTGCCCAAGCTAGATCTAGATCAAAGACTGTGTACTAGTACGAATCACAAGATGACTACAAGACATAAGGAGAGGCAAGCCGTAAGGTACATGCTTGTAATCCACAGACTTAGAGGCTGTGGCAGGAGGATCATGACCTCCAGGCCAGAGGCAATCTAACCAACCTGGAGAGACTGTGTCAAAACCTAAAATTTAAAAAAAGGGAAGCCTGGGGGTACAGCTCAGTAGTAGAGCACTTGCCTAGCAAGTGTGAGGTCCCCAACTCCCCCAGTACTGAAAAATATAAGATATAGCAAGGAGATTTGAGTGATAAAAGTTAATGACTAACTGGAAGGGGTACAATAAGGAAATAAATGTTTAGACCAACACCTAAAGATTTCCAATTGTGCTGTGTGGGTAGGTATGCTCTGGTAACTACAAGAAGTAGAGCCAAGACATTTGGGTATGGAGTTGATACCAAGAGGGAGAATATGAGCATGATTTTACTTAGAGGTAGTTCACACTTAAGGATGCTTATACTGCATCCAAATAAAAATAATACTTATAACTTCAGTGTCCAGGTGGAAAATTTGGGCTAAAGAGAAAAGCTGGAAATGTCTATAGGCCAGAATAAGCCTGCAGCTGTACCACTGTGGCATCAAGTCCCATCAGATCTTGGAAGCTAAGTAGGGTCGGGCCTGGTTAGTACCTGGATGGGATACCACCTGGGAACACCAGGGGCTGTAGGCTTGGGAGAAGGACCAAGCAACCCACACCCAAAAAACAATCTGCCATTGAAAACTCTAGGAATAGCAGAGAAGCACTGACGATAGTGTTTCACCTGTTGTACGTAGGGTCACTATGAGTTGGACACTGACTAGATAGCACCTAACAACAATGATGCAGGCCAGAATAAAACAGTCAAACAGGGAACTTGCACGACAAGTGTATATAATTTGAAAGTTTTACCATAAAGATATTTCTTCTCCCTTTTGGGGCTGGGATTTAGCTAGTGGGTAGAGCGTTGTGCTGCAGTCTCTGAGGTCCCGAGTTCAATTCCCAGCACCGCAAAAATGGGAGAAGGACCTGGCAATCCACTCCCAAGGCAATCCCGAAATAGCCATTGAAAACCCTATGAGGGTCGCTATGAGTCGGATACTGACTTGACGGCACCTAACAACAGGTTCAATTGTGAAGCTCTGTACACCATTTCTCTCATCACACTTCATGTCTTATATGGTGAATTCACCATGTACAGTTGATCCTAATTGTTTACCTACTTACTGATATTTATTAATTTAAAAGTAACACTCATGGTGTTTCTAGTCATTTGTAGACACACTGGTAAAAATTCTGAGTTCATCTGATAGAACTAATTCTCAGCTGAAGCTGAGCAAGGAGAAATTCTACTTCTGGTTTCAGCTCTCATACTGTAAAACAAATGTCATTTCACAGTATTTTAATGTCTCTTCTCCCTGTTTTTATGCTTTGTTGATTTTACTGTTTAAAATGCCGTGAAGCATAGTTATGAAGTGCTGTATAGCGTTCCCACACACAAGAAGGCTGTGATGTGTCTTATGGAGAAAATGTGTTAGGTTGGCTTCATGAGTTATAGTACTATTCGTCTTGAGTTCAATGTTAATGAACCAACTATCTTTTGCATATTGTTTTTAAACACAAACACATATAAGACAAGGTTATGTAGTGATTGGCTGACAAAAAGGTTATGAATAGAGACCTTTAGGACCCTAACCCTTCATGTCCTCCAGAAGCAATGCTTCCATATTCACCAAGTGATTGTAGAAACTTTATAGAACAAAACTATAATGAATAATGGGAATCTGTACCTTAGTCCAGAACCAGATTACAAACTTTTTGAAAACCCCCTGATCTTTTGTGCATACACACACACTTAAAATACAAATAATCTTTCAATAAACTAATGGTTATTGAAAAATAGTTTAAAGTTATCTAAAAAATTTGGAGTTTTATTAAAACATTGCCATACATTGACACTTTCTAAAAGTATCTATTATTACCACAAAAAAAGACCCACTTGTTTTCAAACTCATGTAGCCTTCCAATGGACAAGACCTAGTAAGTACAGCTGTACTGGAAAGGGAGTTCAAAGATGGCCTGGATCAAAGGTTAGAATATCTAGTTGAGGCTTTAAGAATGGCAAATTTAAACATTTTTTAAAACACAGGACAACCACAAATGTAAAAAAATGCCTTTTAATTTTTAGCAAGAAGGATCATTAAATTGATAATAAACAGTTTTCCAGGTTTTTAAAAATGGAGTATTTGTCTGTCCATATGCTTTATGCAACATGATTATGTAATAAAAGATGACTGAGCAGTTGTAATGTGTGAGATTTATATTTATCATTCTTTAAAATACTTTCATAAAACTATAAATTGATAATAATCTCCAAAATTGGAAATCAGATAATCTTAATACAATTTTTGAAATTAAAGTATGATTGTTTACACAACAATAAGGACAATTTTCCAAGTCAGATATCAAACCAAAAATTTAAAACAAACAGAAGAAATGTAAACAATATGAAATATCAATACCCATAAATGCTATTTAGAGCAAGATTATTCAATGTATGACCCATGAACTGTGACCCATTCAAAATGAAAGAACTTGTGCCTGAATGAAAGTCAATTATATTACTAGTCATACTGGTTCAATGGACCTTTTTTTACATTAAGAAAACATATTCACTTACATTCTAGTACAATAACCATCTCATTACAGACTGGGGAACAGTTACTTCTTTCTTTGTTTAAAGCGTTGTTATAATTTCACAGCTCACTCAGGTAAACTTATAGTAGGGAAAATAATTAAAATGACAATTGTAATTGTCCTCCATATATCATCTACCATCTACCCAGAAATCTTATCCAAAAAACAAATTAGATTTTATAAATGTCACAATTTAACAGTTCTCTTCAGATATGTTTAAGTGTTATGGGTATCTACTCACTCAGAGGGGCTCCTCTAGATTCCTATTCTAAAGATACATCATCTGGTTTTGATAGATCTTTCTGTTTTTCAATCTTGGTAAAAAAAGAATAATAATTGAGTCACTTGCTAATAGCTTCTCCTGAAAGATTAATTTATTTCCACATTTCAATCAGTGAAAAATTTTAAATTCATTTTTATCAAAAGAGTTTTTATATTCTTTGTGCAACCACTAGTTGCTATTTTACAATAAAACAATGTTATGAGAAAAGGTATGGAAATTTATAATTGTATTCTTTTAACCAAGGGAGAAACACATAAACTATTTCGATTCCTCAGAGAAAAAGAAAATTATTTTTTAAGAAGTAACTTACAATTCAAAAGTCAAACATTTCTTTATTTTTGGTATGGATAGTTCCTTTATTTTTGGTGTGGATATTTAAAAATAATATGTTCTTTTGGAAAACTAATCATTTCCTCATTATCTATAACTTACTAAGTTTTACCTGGATTATGTTAATACTGAAGGCAAAGGGGCAATCAACAACTTGGAAACAACTCTCAGTTTTAGAGATATAAGCTAAATTTAGCACCTGCAATGTCTAGTTTATTGGATCAACTACTTTTTAAAGAATTTAGATGTATATTTATTAATAAAAAAAGTTCCTTTGGCACCTGAGTTGAGCACAATATACTAAAGAATGTCTAACAGCAAGTTATTTAAAGACTGAAGACTATATTTTATCTATACATATATACATACACCTATACATATACACATATGCGTATACACACACATAAAGTACAAATAACCTTTCAATAACCAAGTGGTTATTGAAAACTTGTTTAAAGTTATCTAAAAAATTTGGAGTCTAAAATTTCAATTATGTAAAAATTTTTAGTATCTGAGTGGAGAAATGTTTGTTTTTTTGTTTTTTTAGGTTTTTTTTTGGTCAACATATAGTATGATAGATTTTTTAATGGTCACCAGGTGAAAACTCATCAAAGATTACCCCAAAATTAGTAAATCTTTTTCATTAAGACTGAACATATTTACTGGCCAACTAACCAAACATTCTGCTTTTCCGAGACTCTCATACTGCTCCCAGCAAAAGACCACACTTACTTCCCGCTCTGTGGATGGCCTTATGTGAGACTCCTCACTAGACATTTCACATAAGAACTTTAGAAGAGCTTGATGTCACGATGTTTTATGCTCCTTCTACTGCTGACTCTGGCATTCTGTGCTGAGACATTTTTATGTATACTTTTAGTACTCTGAATGATAGACTTATATTCTAAGACTTATGAGACATCTAAAGACTGGTAAGCTGCCTAAGTCTGTCAATGTTTTCTTCTATACTCAATTAATAAATGCATTTGACTGACTAAAAATAAAATGTTAATTTTACCTATGTCTTTTCTATACTAGAAACTCTACAGGATGAAGAGCCTCTATACTTGTACACCATGCATTCTCCTTCTTCCTTTATTAGATGTGAAGTATGTTGAGTGGGTCAAACACATTTAAGGTAAAAAAAAAAAAATGAAGCCATACTACACTTTGCTCCCGCTTACAGAGAATATCACTGATCACACTTCTGATTCCCTCTTTGTCCTGGTCAAAAGATCTTTCTAACAGAGCAAATCATATATAATGGAAATATGTAATTTCAAAATATTTATAATTAGAAAACATTTTCAATTATAAAATGTCTCTGGAGCACCTACCCATGAATATATATTTTGGTTTAAATTTGACACTTTTGTTATGTCAATGGAATCATAATACAGGATTCCCCTTAGAGAGGTGTATTATATCCCAATGTCTTCATTTTTTTTTTTCAGTTTACACCAACAATAACGTACGCTACCTTTTTCCTGACACATAAAACATTTTTATAAGTTCTTTGGAACTTGAGTTCTTTCATTAACATGTAAACTCACATGTATAATTTTATTTTTGTCATACATTTAAATATTTTCTTTTCTGTAGAAATATCTCAGAATAATTTTAGTGAGATTAGGCTAGCAAATAGAAATGTAGCATTAAGACATTTTCCTAAGTTCTTCTACGTAAAAGTGCATTTACAATATAAACATATCCTATATGAAGCTAAAAACCACAATATCACACAGGGGTGGATTTCAAATTTCAAAGTCAGTCCAAATGAGTTAAAAAGAAAAGTGCTAACAGAGCAAATCTGAAACGAGTTCATGGGGAATGGGCAAAGAGTCATCAAAGCGAAATCTTTTAGACACCATGCTGCTATCCTCTGGAATATTCTCTTTGTCTTCCCGACCACCACAGGTTCCATTACAAGAGGATTTAGAATTCTTATCTTCAGAAGGCCTTATTGGATGATCCTGAATTTGAAAGGAACTGGAAGTTTCTTCAGGGTGAAACAAGCTTCCAAAGTCCCACTGCTGTAGCCAAGAATGAGAAAGGCAGGTTTCTGCTGTTGGTCTTTTCCTTCGGAAAAAAAAAAGCACCAAGGGAAAACTGAGCACTAAAATCAAGTTGAAAATATCTTTAGTTTGGTAGATTATACACAGACTTTTTAAGTTATTAGGAAAATACAACACACAAAAAAATCCACAAAGGCTGGGGGTTTAGCTCAGGAGTAAAGTGCTTGATTAACAAAAAAATCCACAGCATAAAATCCAAATAATATAATATAGATTATAGCAGCTAATAGTTATTGACTGCTTAGTTATATGCCAAGGTCTTTTCTATATATTTCCAATATGTCATCTAATAATCACAAGAAACCTAAGAAATCAGTACTATTATTCTCCTTATTTAACAGATAAGAAAACAAAGAACTGAAGAGACTGAGTTTTGTCCAAATTCTCCTAACTTGTCAATGGTGCTATAGTTTGGATCTTGAATGTTCTCCAAAGGTCCATGTGTTAAAGGCTAGACTGCCAGCCTGTGGAGCTATTGGGAAGTGGTAGAACCTTTATAAAGTGGGGTCTAGTTAAAAAATTTAGGTCACTGAGAGCATGCCATTAAAGAAGATATTGGGACCCTGATCCCTCCTCAGGCTACCTCCCACAATAGTCTGCCTCACCACTGGCCTTAAAGCTAACCATGGACTGAAACCTCTGAAAACGTGAGCCAAAATAAACCTTTCTTCTTTTTAGGTTGATTTTCTCAGGTATTTTGGTACAATGATGAAAAGCTGACGAACACAGAAAGTTTGGAACCCAGACTCTCTATAATTTGTACTTTTGAATATTATATCATATCATGTTCCATGAAGGTAAAAAGTAAAATTATGTTCTCCATTCTCTCATTCCTCAGCCTCACCTCCAGATATTTCCTCTACATGTAGGTACATGTATGCACACACACACACACATTTTCATATACTTTATTTTTGCAATTTGCTTTCATTATCCACTCAATAATATGTCTCAAGCATCTTTCCACATCAGTAGAGAGTTAACATATTAACAGCTGTATTATTATTAGTTTTCCAGGAGTGTACCATAATTTATTTACCCAGGTATTACTTAACCATGGATGCTTCCACAATTTTTAGTAAATAATGCTAACATGAACATTGAGAAATTTTAGAAAACTTATCTGATTATCTCCAGACAATCAATTACTAGCAAAGTTACTGGGTGTTTATATTTTGAAAGATGGTCTTTATTGTCTTCCAAATGATCTCTAAAATGCATTCCTATCAATATCGTCTATAAGATTATGAAAAGAAAAACCCAAAACTTTTATAGTACTTTCATTCTCTACTTTTTGAACTTAAATCTTTATTCTTTACTCCATCATGTACATGTGTGGGTTTTTTTTTTTTTTTTTTTTTTTTTTTTTTTTTTTTTTTTTTTTTTTTTTTTTTTTTTTT
>VMDO01030737.1:0-20922 GCA_007922755.1 Pedetes capensis
GTTTGTCAGAAATCAATTTTAGCAGTTTGTGTTTATTTCTAGAATCCATATTCTGTTCTATTGATCTATTCTACTATCCTTATTTCAAGACCATATTGTCTTAATTACCAAAACTTCATAGTAAGAGTTGAAGTCATATAAGGTATGATAAAAATGTATGGTGAATGTTTAAATTTATCTTTTAAAATTTTTGTATTAGTAATTTTTAATGTAGACCTTAGTGGGTCTCATTATGGCACTTCCATACATACATTTCATTGTACATGGCTCACATTAACTTCCCCCTTACCCTCTCATGACCCTCTTCCCTCATCACTTCCCTCCTCACCAATGGTCTCCTTTCTACTTGCGTGTCTTTTTTGTGAGTATATCTACCTATATATGTACATCCTGATTTTGCCATAAGGGCAACATATGTGATTTTTTTGTCTTTTCTCATTACATGTTTAAATTTAAAAAAGAATTACAAGCCAGGTGTGGTGGAACATGCCTGTAATCCCCGCAAATCAGGAGGTAGAGGCAGGAGCATTGCAAGTTCCAGGCCAGAGGCACCCGTGTAACTAGTGAGACCCTGTCTCAAGATAAAAAATAAAAAAGGGCATGAAGGTACAGCTCAGTGGTAGAGCACATTCAAAATACGCATACGGCCCTTGCCTCAACCCCAGTACCTCAAAAAAAAGTATTACAAACCAGGCATGATGACACATGTCTGTAATGCCAATGACTCAGGAGGTGGAGGCAAGAGGATTGCAAGTTCAAGGCCAGAGGAAGCCTGTGTAACTGAGACCCTGTCTCAAACTAGGAAGTAAAAAATGGGCTGGGGTGCAGCTCAGTGGTAGAGTGCTTGCAAAGCATGTGTGAGGCCCTGGGTTCAGCCCCCCAGTAATGACAAAAAGTGTTACAGTAAAAGACACACTGCCATACTACACCTGGCTTCAAACAAACTTATCCTATCATTCTTGTCCCTTTCTTTCTTTCTTTCTTTCTTTCTTTCTTTCTTTTTTTTTTTTTTGTACTGTGGGTTGAACCCAGGGCCTCATGCTTGCATGCTTTGCAAGTGCTGTACCACTGAGCCGCACCCTCAGCCCATTTCTTTTTACTTTTTTCGAGATAAGGTCTTGCTAAATTATGCAGACTGCTTCTAGTCTCAAACTTGCAATCCTCCTGCCTCTGCCTCCCAAGTCACTTAGATTACAAGCATGTGCCACTGCGCCCAGCTCACATCAATAATGTTATTAAGGAGAGGGAAGATGGCAGATTTGAGACACTCAGGGCTTTCCTGCACTCCATGAATCTAAAACAAAACATCAGGTGTGTGACTGCAGGGATACGTAGTGGCATGGAAAGATAAGGGACAGCAGTAATAAACAGTACACAGAGACCAGGTGGAATCCAGAAATATTAAACTTTAGAATTATAAAAGAAACAATGGATCCTAATATAGAGCACTAAGCAAAATGATTTGGGAGGGCGAGAATCCTCTCTAATGAGGGTATAAATAAAAAAGTAAAGAAAAGCCTCGAGGAGCTCCATAAGTGCACAAACTGGCACTCTGAAAAGGCAGTGTTTAAGATGATGGATTGACATATTGTACAGCAAGCAGACACTGTGGAAGAACTTATATAGCTTGCTGACTGGTGCCAAGGAGGAGAATCATTTTAGGAAATGTCTTACAGTCAAACCTTTCAGCTGGGAAGAGCAGAAGACTTTACATATTTATATATCTAAGCCCCAAAGTCCTCTCTACCCTTTACTGATTAAGCAAGTGACCATTGTGAGAATCAGTGTGGACCCAGAAAACTCAGATTCATGGACACAGTTCTACTTAGGTAGGAAGTACATGTCATGCTAAAGGAAGTCAAGTCAAGACCTAGACAAGAAATTTAGCAACATGGATGAGAAATTCATCAAGGAAATTGAGATTCTAAAAAAGATTGAAATGTTGGAAATTAAAAGGTCAATAAGTCAAATAAAAAACAGTAGAAAGCATCATCAATAGACTCGATCAAGCAAAAGGAAGAATAGCAGAGATTGAAGATAAGTTCCAGGAATTGTTACTTTCAGATGGCAACAAAAATAAATAAATAAATAAATAATCAGGACCACAAATTACAAGAACTCTGGGATACAATCAAGTGACTAAACCTAAGAATTCCAGGGGCAGAAGAAGGAGCTGAGAGGTAAGTTAAAGGGATAGAAAAACTATTCAATGAAACTATAGCTCAAAAATTTCTAAATATAGGAAAAGATATGGACATTCAAGTACAGGAGACATTTAGAACCCCAAACAGAAATGACCAGAAAAGAATCTCTCCATGTCATATTATTGTTACAATGCCAGCACTACAAAACATAACAAAAGAATATTGAAAGCTGGAAAAGAAAAATGCCAACTGATTTAAAAAGGCAAACTCATCAGAATAATATCAAACATCTCATCAAATACCCTTAAAGCAAGGAAACCCTGTAATGATATATTTCAAGCCCTGAGAGTAAATAATTGCCAACTAAGATAACTATATCCAGCAAATTTATCCTTTAAAATCAGTAAAGAAATAAGGACCTTCCAAGATAAGCACAGACTAAAGCAATTAATGAAGACTAAGCCACAATTACAGAAGATACTTAAAGGAATCCTACACACAAAGGAGGAAAGAAGAATCATGAACATGAGACTATAGGAAAGAATAAAGTTCATAAGAGGAATAATGTAATATAGCAACTCTGGAAATCAGACTATTCCTTTCTTTCCAGGGTTTGATGTTGTTGCTATTTTGTTCTTGTTGCTGCTGCTTCTACTGCTTGTTTAGTGACTTTCCTTACCTAATTCTTCAAAAGTCTGCACTCTTTAGCATGTGTAGTCACTGAAGTCTCTGCTGGGTTTCTTGTTGTTGTTAGGTGCGGTCGAGTCAAGTCCAACTCATAGCGACCCTATGTACAGCAGATCGAAACACTTCCCAGTTCTGTGCCAGGCAAACGATCTTATTTATGTTAAGCCCATTGTTGCAGACACTGTGTCAATCCATCTGGTGGAGGGTTTTCCTCTTTTGCGTTGACCTGCCACTCTTCCAAACATGATGTCCTTCTCCAGGGATTGTTCTCTCCTGACTACATGTCTGAAATATGTAAGACGCAGTTTGGCCATTTTTGCTATGGATAGCAAAGAAACACTGTCTGCTGGGTTTAGTGGTCAGCTAATGGTTGGATAGAATTTTCATTAAAAACCTTAAACCAATAAGTTTTTTCATTCAAGCCAAGACACTCTTATAGCCATGTTATAGCTAAGGGGTTGTGTGTACATATTGGAGCATGCCTCCAACACTCCACCAGACACTTGTCAACTATTCTTTAGCCTTCTCTTCTCGCTCACACAAAACCTTGAGGTCTGCCAGAGACCAGGAATTAGGACCTTCTCAGCACTGTGCATGTACACATAAAGTCCTATATATACATATAATTTTCTAGAGTCTATGGAAAATGTCAGAACTTTTCAAAGATCCCTAGGAACATCTCATTCCCATGTTTTTCCTTTTAAGTATTTTCACTACCTTGCTATTTATTCCACCTATTAACTCTTATCTTAGGCAGCTGAGATGCTAAAAATAATTGCTTCTGATTGTATTCTACAAATGCCATCAGGAAAAATCTATTCACCTAGGGAAAACCAGCAGCCACATGAAATAAAGATAAAACCTACAAAATGGGATCTTCCAGCAAACTGCCAAATGGGAAAAATAATGACAATTATCTGAGAATGGAACTTTAAAAGAGTTCTACCTACACTCTTCTCCCTCTAGCTGATAGTTTTCACAAATACTGAAGATCTAGGAAGGGAAGAACAGGCAAGTTAAAATGCCAAAATATTGTGGTTCTTATCACAATTTAGCCACTTTTCTTGGACAAACAATCCTTGGATTATTGCAAGTCACTTTTGGTTAATTTATGAAATTTGGAAATTTTGATTTTAACATTTTTTTTATAATTCTCAATGCTTTATGGATTGAATTTTTGGAGGTCCTTAACCCACCATCCTGGAAGTTCTTCTAGATTTTTCTTGAGTTATAAAAAATTCACAGTGGAAATCACAAGTTGTTATAATGCCAAGCAACAAATTGAAAACTATATATCCAACTTTGTGAGATGCAGTCAATATTGAGCCAGAGTAAAATTCATACAGCAAAGTGCCTTGACTAGAAAATAAAAAGGCCAACAATAAATGAAATTCATTTTTTAACTTGGAAATCAGTGAAAAGAACAAAAATAAATATGGTTAAAGAAAGAATAAAGAATGAATGATAAAATCGGGAAATAACTAAAATTTAACAACATAAGCAATGCCTATAGAATAGAACATTCATCCAATATATTTTATTAAGCCTCGATAAATGCTTTCAGTGCTCTAGAACAACAATGTCCAATGGAACTTTGTATAGTGATGGAAATCTGCATTAAAATCCACACTGTCAGATTTGGCAAACATCATTACATGTGAACTCTTTAAGTGAAACTAAGGAACAGAATTCTGTATTTTATATATATTTAATCAATTTATATAAAAGTTATCACTCAACCACATTGTTGAATCCTCAGTGGTGAGAATGAGCCAATCAAATGATGAATGGGAAGAATAGCAAACAAGGTGAGGAAACAGAAATTGAAAAGGAAAAGGCATGACCTTTTCTCTTTTTTATTGGAAATTTTTACTGTACAACTTAATGTGTTTCATTCTGATATGCATTTCATTGTGACATCTCCATATATGCATTTCATTGTACACTGCACAGATAACTTCCCTCTTACCCTCTTGTGCCCCTCCTCCTCCCTCTCCCCTCCCACCAATAGCGTCCCTTCTACTTGCATGTTTTTTGTGTGCCTATTTTTCTATACCTGTGCATCCCAATTATGATTTAAGTCCAACTTTTTTCTATGGTGATCTATCTTTTTACATTGCCCGTAGTATTTCATGAATAATCTAGCTCATTTGCATTATTGCCATCCTTTGGTATTATTATTGGTATTATTATAATTATTTCCTGAACTATTATGGTTGGGCTGTTTACTTTGAGGTTGACCTCTTTCTCATTCCTCGCTCCTCCTTGTCCCTCCTCCCCCTCCTGTCTTCTCCCATCATCACTTCCTTTTGCTAGATCCCTCCTCCTTCTTTCCACTCCTTAAATTGTCCCTTCTACACTAACTTTATATAAGCTTTTTATTATATTCCAATTTATGTATAGGGTTTTTTTCCTTCTTTTAAATTTAATTCAGCTCCCATATATGAGTGACAACATGTGGTATTTCTCTTTTTGGGCTTGTGTTCCTTCACTTAAGATAATTTTCTCCAATTCCATCCATTTTGCTGCAAATGACATTATTTCATTTTTTTGATTGATGAGTAGTATTCCATTGTGTATACGTACCATAACTTTTTATCCATTCTTCTCTTGATGGGCACTTTGGTTGATTCCATATCCTTGCTATTGTGAAAAGTGCTGCATTGAACATGCAGATGCAGGTATCTCTGTGGTATGATGCCTCATCTCCCTTTGGGTATATTCCCAGTAGTAGTATAACTGGGTCATATGGCAGATCTCTGTGCTATGATGCCTCATCTCCCTTTGGGTGTATTCCCAATAGTGTTATAGCTGGGTCATATGGTAGATCTACTTTTAGTTTTCTAAGTACCTCCATATTGATTTCCACAGTGGTTGAACCAATTTACAACTCCATAAGCAGGATAAGAGGGTTCCTTTTTCTCCACAGTATCAGCAGCATTTGTTGTTATTTATTTTATGGAACTTGGCCATTCTTACCAGAGTAAGGTGGAATCTCAGTGTTGTTTTGATTTGCATTTCCCTAATGGCTAGGGAGATTGAGCATTTTTTCATGTGTTTCATGGCTTTACGGACCTTTTCACTTGAGAACTGTCTGTTCAGTTCCTTTGCCCATTTGTGTATTGGGTTATTTGCTTTTTGGGGATTTTTTTCTTGATTGAGCATTTTCCCATGTGTTTCATGGCTTTCAGTTCCTTTGCCCATTTGTGTATTGGGTTATTTATTCTCTTGGGTATTGCTCTCCTGGGTTCTTTATAAACTCTGGAAATTACTCTTCTCTGATACATAGGATGTGAAGATTTTTTCCTACTTAGTGGAGATTTCCTTGACTCTGTCAATTGTTTCCTTTGATGTACAGAAGCTTTTTAATTTCATGTAATCCCATTTATCTATTCTTGCTGCAATTTGCTGAGAAATTGGAGTCCTATTAAGGAAATGCTTTCCTATCCCTATATGTTGAGGTGTATTGCCTATCCTTTCTTCTATTAATTTTAAGGTTTCTGGTTTTATGTGGAGGTCTTGTATCCATTTCAAATTAACTCTTGTGCACATTTAGAAATGTGGGTCAGTTTTCATTTTTCTGCAAGCAAATATCCATGTTCCCCAGCACCATTTATTGAAAAGGCTATCCTTTTTCCAACTTACTTGCTTTGTTCCTTTGTCAAAAATTAGGTGGCTATAGATGTGTTGAGGTATTTCTGGATCTTCTATTCTGTTCCACTGGTCTTCAGGCCTATTTTTGTGCCAGTACCAAGCTGTTTTTACTACTATTTTTCCAAGCTGTTTTTCCATATGAATTTTTGGATCACTTTTTCTATTTCTGTAAAGTTTGTCATTGGGATTTTAATGGGGATTGCATTAAATCTATAGATTGCTTTTAGTAGGATAGAAGCACAGCCTTTTTGATAAAGTGAACAAAAGCCAGTGTAGCTGGAAAATAGGAGAAGAGTAGTAGGGGATAGAATCAGAGAGGTAGGTGAGGGTGACAACATGTAGACCCATAAACCATGATAAGGAATATGGATTTTATTCCCATGGCAGTGAGAAACTATTAAGTCACATTGTTCTTTTGTAATAATAATAATGCATGTTCCTTATAAACAAATAAAACAATATAGAAAAGTACAAAGTAAGTACCTATTGCTTAATGCTACTATGTATGTATATGGGCTGGGATTTAGCTCAGTTGGTAGAGCGCTGAGCTGCAGTCTCTGAGGTCCCGAGTTCAATTCCCAGCACCGCAAAAATGGGAGAAGGACCTGGCAATCCACTCCCAAGGCAATCCCGAAACAGTCAGTCATTGAAAACCCTATGAGGGTCACTATGAGTCAGATAAGGACTCGATGGCACCTAACAACAACATATATGTGTGCATGAACATAGAAATATATACATATATGACAAAATGGGATGTTGTATATGCTATTATGTGATTGGCTTATTTCACTTAATAATATGCTGTGGAACTCTTTCCTCATCAATGTAATTTCCCACCATCATTTTTAATGGCTGCATACCATTCTATTGCATATTCACAATTTACCACAACAATTTTTTATTAGCAGGTATTCCTGCTATTTCTGCTTTTGTTGATTGATTCAACAAAAGGTAATGATGTGATATGATTTATATTTTAATGTGATCAATTACACAGTCTGGAAAAGGGTAAGCACAGCAGTAAGGAAATCACTTCAGAGCCTATAGCGATAGTTGAGACCAGGTATTATGATATTTAATTAAGGTTTTAGTAGTGGAGATGATACAATATGATTAGATTCAGAATCTATTTTATTGGTACCTGAGGCAGGACTAACTGCTAAAGGTAATATTTTTAAAGAACAGAATTTTGGAGACTAGAGAAAATTAACAGATCTTTGATGATTATGACTAAAGACAAAAGAGAAAATCACAGCATTTAAAAGAAAAAGAGAATATAATCATAGGCACAAAAGAGATTTTTAAAATCATAAATGCTTTTCACGGGTGTGATGTTGCCTATAATCCCAGCTACTCAGGAAGCTGAGACATGAGGATTGCAAGTCCGAGCTTAGAGGTAGCCTGCACTACTGAACAAAACTTGTCTCAAAATAAGAAAAGGTCTGGGGTGAAGCTCAGTGGTAGAGCACTTGCACTTACAAGCATCCACCAGGCCATGGGTTCAACCTCCAGTATGAAAATTATATATGTGCATGTGTATGAGTGTGTGTGTGTATGCACACAAACATAATTCTATGGACAACCTCAACCAAAACATTAAGCCTATATTACATGGATAATTTATACTATAGAAGTTACCTAGAATAAAGGAAAAAATAAACTGTAATTTAGTCAAATATTTACTTCCTCAATACGTATAAGGCCCAGATGGCTTTATGCATGAGTTCAAATAAATTTTTAAGGGATAGGTGATATCTATCTTAAACTGCTTGAAAGCATAGAAAAAAGTTATAAAACCAACAATGTATTTTACCAGAAAAATACAGCAGAAGAAATGAAAATCCATGCAAATTTTACAAATAAAAATAAAAGCAAAAATCCTAAATAAAATGTAAGAAAATCAATCCACCATTATGTTAAAAGAATAATATATTATGACCAAGAAAGTTTCACTCTATACATACTGATATGTTGGCACTCTGGAAATTCTATCATTACATTTCTTCATATTATCAGATTGAGAGAAAAACTGATGATCTCAAGAAATATTTGCTATGGTAATATCTAATAGTCATGATTGTAAAAATCTTACTAAAACAAGAATAAAATGGCAGTTTATTAACCTAATAGAGTGGCAGCTTGGCAATTGAACTGATCTGTGCTCAAACATTTCAGTCCTCAACCAGTATTTTTTAGTGAAATCTGGTTTGGTGGTGGACCACTTGCTCAGTACTCCTGCATCATGCTAAAACCTGTAAGAGATGCCACATTTACTCATAATACTTCTGGATGAAAAAAAGGAGAAATTGTCAATAGTTGTCCCAGTGCTGTGTTCACAATCTTGCAGGTATTTTTTAAAGTACACATTCATATGTAAAACATAGGTCATCATGGCACCCAAGAAACTTTCTAGTACTAAAAGTGAGGGAAAGAGGAAGCCAGAACAAAGTAATTTAATTTAATTAATTTAATCTTAAAAGGAACTTACTGCTAAGTATGTAACATATATGTGTTTAAACTCATCAATTAGTTTGGTGTCAGAATCTGTGAACACATTTCCTTTATGTCTTAGGTAAAAAAGTGCTCAGCATTCGACCAGCCTTCCAGAATGGGTTGTAGTCAAGTGCCAATGTACCACTCTAACGATATCTCATAAAAAGCTACAAGTGGAATAACTACTTCAGACTATTTTCCATTGACTTATAGCAAATCAAGCCTCTTACCAAACATAATTTTAAAAGGTGGATAAATATTTTTAAATATCTGCCCATAGGTATCACAGGCTGGGATTTAGCTCAGTTGGTAGAGTGCTGCGCTACAGTCTCTGAGGTCCTGAGTTCAATTCCCAGCACCGCAAAAATGGGAGAAGGACCTGGCAATCCACTCCCAAGGCAATCCCGAGAAAACAGTCAGCCATTGAAAACCCTATGAGGGTCGCTATGAGTCGGATACCGACTCAACGGCACCTAACAACAACAACAACAACATAGGTATCACAGTGTTACCAAGGCAGACAGAGCTCAGAATTGAAGATCTGAGAGAGAAGGAGAACTCTTGGGGGTGAACTCAATATTCCATGTCACTTTCCCCCCAAAGGTATTCATTGACTTTTAGGCCTGCATTCTGAGAAGCAGAATATATAGACACAAACTGGCAGCTAAGAAGAGATAAGAAGGCTTTGGAGCTTATTATGGTGTTGAAAAGACACAAATAGGGCACCAGAGCATGGCAAAGAGAAGATGTTTTTGTTTGCTAAATTCCTGCTATATTTTTAACATCCTTTAAGGAACTATACAGTAGAGGAGAGTGTGAATTTGAAATAGATTTTGACAAACTGAAATCCAACCTCTTACCAACTAATTCCATGATTAAATGATGTTGAGCTAATTCCACGCTACCTACCCAAAGGTAAAGATTTATCCATGGTATCTCCTATATTTATGTGCAAAATCCATACAGAATAAAAATGATCAAAGTTTACTAAGAGATAATACCAAGAAAAACAGGAAACTGAATCAGATCTACAGGTGATCCAGCATTCGAATTATCATATTTATGTTATAGTCTGGGGTTCAGCTCAGTTGGCAGGGTGCTTCTCTGTGCTTTCTGAGGCACTTAGCTCGATCTCCAGCACTGAAAAATGAGAGAAGAACCTAGCAGCCCACTCCCAAAACAATCTCAAAGCAATCAACCATTGAAAATCCTATGAGTAGCAGAGAAGCACTGACAATAGTGTTTTGCCTGTTGTACGTAGGGTCGCTATAAATTGGATACTGACTCGATGGTACCTAACAACAACAACAATTTAATCTCTTTTAGAAAATAGAGGAAAGAATATATTTCCTCTGGTTTTATGAAGCTAGTAGTACCCTGAAACCAAAATCAAAGACTTAAAAATGCATGATAAATATTGCTTGTAAATATGGGTGCAAAAATCATTATCATGTGGGAGAACATGTCCTAAGAGTAATCTTGGTCTAACAGGCTGGGCTTATATCACAAAGGACCTTAATTGTGGGTCATGTGAAGAATTTTAGATTTCATCCTAAAAGCAATGGGAATCCAGTGTCATATTTTCAGTAGAGTGGGAACATGCTCCAATTTGTGTTTTTAAATTAGCCGGGATGGTATTATGGACAATTGCATGAGTGAAGGTGTTCAGGTAGTTCAGGTAAGGCATGGTGTGACCTACACTAGGGTTCTACCAATGGCAGTGTTGAAAATGAGGCAAGTCAGAGATAAATCTGTCAGGTAGCCTGGCTAAGACACAAGGAATGAGGGAGAGTAAGAGACTTAGAATGACTCCCAATATTTTGGTTTTAGTGACTAGATTGATAGTGACATAATTCATGTCCACAATCAGGGACCACAGGTCAAAGAGGACTGTTGTTCCTGATCTAGCTCTAAATCTCCCGGAATTCTCAGCATACCTTCCATGGATCACATACACATGGGCCAAGGGGAAAAATACTCATTTTAGTCCATGTATCTGAAATAGGTCACTGAACCTGACAGGACAGTTTACTTGTGCTTATTCAGGGAGGAATGACTAATGGACCAAAAAAAAGGGGGGGGGGCGGATACAAGCAACATCAAAAACTTAAGTAGTAATAGAATGAGAACTTTGGTCATGTTTTATTTTTTTCTATTATAGAAGCCTTACCTTCAGGCCCATATGAAATGTAACCATTTATGGATAGAGAGATGATGTTCAAGGAGAAGTATTTGTTTTTTCAGAAGAGAGTTTATGATGCTAAAGTGAAGGATGAAAGAAATGGCCCATCAGTTTACCTTATTGCCAATCTGACCTATTTATACATTTCTCCTCCCAAGCCAAGGTAAAATATTCCCCAGAGAAGAAATGAAATTAGAATTGGGGTAGAATATTAAGTTGCAGAAATTCCTCCAGAAAGTAAAACAGAGTCAAGATACAGAAAGCAGGAGGTAAACTTATTTTAAAAAATACTACTCTTTTACCTTATGAGGAAGGATCTAAAAATACCCAGAATTTATTTATAAAAAATTGTGAGTTTATTATCACATGTTCAAACTTTAGTCATCTTCAAAGTACTCTCTGTTGCATGGAATATGCCTATCAAGACATTTTTTTTCAACTGCCCCAAAACAGGCTTTGAATATCAGTGATGCTTTTTAAGTGCTTTTTTTGTTTCACCTCCACATTGGCAAAATGTTTCCCTCTGAGGACTTTATTTCATCCAGGGAAACAAAAACCAATCACATAGGGCAAGATCAGGTGAATAGGGAGGGTGGGGCACAAGGATCATGCTATTTTGGGTCAAAGACTCTTGAACACTTGGCGCTGTGTGGGCACGGGCATTGTCACAGTGGAAGAACTACTCACCTGTTTGCCGCAACCCAGGATGTTTCTTCCACAATCCTGACCCAACCTTCATAAAAATTCCAGGTAGTACAAACTTTGGTTGACCATTTGATCCTGAGGAACAAATGTGGAGTGTACAATCCCTCTCACTTCGAAAAAACAGATGACCACTGCTTTCACATTTGTTTCTGATATTTTTGGAGGATCCCCGCACCCTTATAAATCAGCACAACACAAAACAAAATGTGTATCACTTCAGGACTGCAAAATCTGCCTGAAGTTTTTCTTTGTTTGATACAGGCTCTCCTTATGTAGCCCATGCTGGCCTTGAGCTCAAAATCCTCCTGCCTTCACCTCCCAAGCACTGGGATTATAGGTGTGTATCACCATGCCTGGCTACACACATCCTTCAATACTTGGTCAACATCACTACATCCAGGAAAAACTAAAGATCATGAGGAACAAACTCTTGGATTTGATGTCCCTCTATGCAAACATTTATGGGAGAAGGACATGGCAACCCACTCCTGAGGCAATCTTGAAACAACGAGCCACTGAAAACCCTAGGAGGGTCACTATGAGTCAGACACAAATATAAAAAGGCTTAAATCTTTCCAAATTTAAAAAAACTCGCATAATCCCCCAGTACTGCTCTATTTCTTCATAAACCTCTTGAAAGAATTATCTACATTCAGAATCCCTCTTCCTTTAAAACCTCCCACTATGAAGCTCACAGCATTGTGTTTCCTGCCTCATTGCTCAGAAGAAACTGTTTGCACGCAAGTCATCAATGACCTAGTTTCCAAGTTCAAGAAATACTTTTCAGTCACCTTTACCTGATCTGGCTGCATGATCTATCACTGTGGACATATTTTTGCTTCTAGAATTGCTAATCTTTGATTTTATATACTACTAGCTGTAAGTTTTCTTTTTTCTTTCTATGGCTCTTCCTGGATTTCTTTTCTAATTATTCATCCTTTAAAGACTCTTAAATATTGATGGTTCCCACAATTCACATTCATTGATCCTGCCTTCTCAAGCAACTCATATTTTGCAGGTAATCTTATCCACTCTTATGGCTTTAGACTGAACATTTCTGAGTTAATTTCTCTGACTCATTCCTATTTCCATAGGTTTATTTCTCCCTTCTCAATACGTATGCATTTTATTTATTTTTCTTGCCTTAATGCAGATGTTAAATTTATAGTACTGGGTTTAGCAAGAGTAGTAAGAGCAGACATTTTTGCTGATATTAAGAGAAAATTATCTGTCTTTCACCATGAAGAATGATATTAGCTGAGGTGGGGTTGTTGATATTCTCTCAAGCTGAGGTAAGACCCCTCCATTTGTAATTTGTGGAGACTTTTTATTGTGAGTGGGTGTTACATGCCATCAAATGCTTGTGTGTATCAGTTAATTTCATCATATGTTTATTCTTTTTTACCTTCTTAGTATGGTGGGTTACATAGCTCTTCCAATGTCCATCAAGCCTTGCAACTTGGAATAAAGTCCATTTGGCTGGATTCAGTTTGTTAACATTTTGTTGAGAATTTTGGCATCAAAGTTCATGACACACATTGTTTATCATTTCTTTCTTTCTCTCCTTTTTCTCTTATGAGATCCTGCAATATTTTTCCTTCCTTTTTTCATCCCCCTTCCTATTTTTCTTTCCTTCCTTCCTTCCTTCTTTCCTTCATTTCTTCCTTCCTTCCTTGTTTGGTATTGTCTTTGTCTGGTTTTGCTATGGGTTTATAAAATGTGCTAGGAAGTGTTCTCTCTTTATCTATGTTCTAGAGAAGATTATATAAAACTGGTGTTAATTCTTCTTTAAATGTTTGACAGAATTCTCCCACAACCCAAATATGCATTTGAGTTTTACTACATATTTGTCAAAAGGCTCTATAAACCTTGTAAGTTGATAAAAAGTGTAACCAAAAGGGATGTAATAGTTGCATGGTGGAAAAAACCAATGCTGTATTACCCTGTACCCCACCATCATTTACCAATACAGGGAGAAAAAAAATTCTCCCACAAAACCTGGGAGTTTCTTTATTAAGACCTTTTTATTTATGAGCTCAATTTCATTAATGGTTATAGGTCCATTCAGCTTATCTTTTTCACCCTGGTCAAACATCTGGACTTTTGATTTTTCAGGGAATTTGTTCATTTATTCTAAATTTCATGTTGGTTTGTGTAAAGTTGTTCTAGTATTTCCTGATTATCTTTTTAACTGCTGTAGAAACTGTGGTGATGTTATTTAGTTTATCTCTGATATTAGCAATTGGTGTTTTCTCTTTTTGTCAGCTTTGCAAAAGCTTTATCAATTTTTCTGAGGTTTATCAGTTTATGGGTTTCTTCAGTGTCAAGTTTGTTATGCCATCTATTTTCTTGATGTCCCCTTATTTTCAATGTCATTAAATTCTGATAATATTATTTCCTTCTTTGTGTTATGGTTTTACTATGCTCTTTGTTTTCTAGTTCCTTGAGGTAGGAGCTAGGTTATTGATTTGAGAACTGTTGTATTTATTTAAATATTTGTTGTTGTTGTAATTGTTGTTGTTGTTGTTAAGTGCTGTCGAGTCGGTATCTGACTCATAGCGACCCTCATAGGGTTTTCAATGGCTGACTGTTTCTGGATTGCCTTGGGAGTGGATTGCCACGCCCTTCTCCCATTTTTACAGTGCTGGGAATCGAACTCAGGACCTCAGAGACTGCAGCGCAGTGCTCTGCCAACTGAGCTAAATCCCAGCCCATTTAAATATTTAGTGCTATAAATTATCTTCTCAGCACTAGTGTAGTTTACACCACATATTTTACAATGTTTTGTTTTTATTTTCATTTAATTAAAAGTGCTTTTAATTGCCATTGAAATTTCTTCTGTGACTAATGGAATATTTTGAAAAAGTTCTCTTCCATGTATTTAGAAACATTGTGGTATGTTTGTTACTAATTATCAGTTTGATTCCATTGTTGTCAGAGAACACACTACACATTTTCAATTCTTCTAAATTTCTTGAGGATTTTTTATGGACCAGAATACGGTATACTGATGTGCAAGTTTCATTGGCTCTTGAGAAACAATGCATATTCTGTTATTTGGGAGAGGATTTTCTACATATGGCAATTGAATCCTGTTGGTTAATGGCAATACTCAGATCATCTATATCCTTACTGCTTTTCATAGTTCTATCATTTGCTGAAAGTTTTGAAGTCTGCAAATATAACTGTGCATTCACTTATTTCTACTTTATGTTCCATCAATTCATAGATATTTTACTTATTTTATGTTTTTTATTTTAAAAATGAATTTTATTGTGCATATTTGAGACTTATAAAATGATTTTATGGGATATGTGAAAATAAAATGTCTACTACAGTGAAGCAAATGAACATATCAATCATTTCACATAATTGCCTTTTTTTGTGACAAGCAGCTAAAGTCTACTTAACAAAAATCTTAGAGCCGGGTGCAGTGGTGCAATCCCAGCAACTCAGGAGGCAGGGGCAGGAGGATCACCAAGTTTGAGAACAGAGACAGTCTGCGTAATTTAGGGAGACCCTGTATCAAACAGTGAAAAAAGGGGCTGAAGGCGCAGCACACTGGTCCAGCACTTGCAAAGCATCCAAGCGTGAGGCCCTGGGTTCAACCCTTAGTACTGGGGAAAAAAATCAAAAAACAAAAACTTAACAATAATCTCTAATACAATATAATTTTATTAACTATATTCCTCATGTTGTACATTAGCTCTCTAGATTTGTTCTTCCAACATATCTGCTGCTTTGTGTCCTTTGACCTATATGTCTGCATTTACTCTTCCCCCATTCTGTTCCCTAGTTATCTCTGGATATTTGGCCTTCTTCCTCCTCTTTTTATTTTTATATGTTTTTAATATTCAACATGTAAGAGAGATCATGCAATACCTTTCTTCTTGTGTCTGGCTTACTTCAGTGAATATAATGCTCTCTATATCCATCCATATTGTAACAAATGGCAAGATCTCCTTTTAGGGCTGCATAATATTCCACTATATATACATTTTCTTTATCGATTAATCTATCAGTGGACATGTAAGTTGTTTCCATATCTCAGCTATTGTGAATAATGTTGCAATAAACATGGTATTGTAAATATCTTTACAAGGTGGTAATATCACCTCCTTTGGGTATATAACCAGCAGAGGGGTTGCTGAATCATATGGTACTTCTATTTTTTTATTTCTTTAGGAACCTCCATATTGTTTTCCAGGATAGTTTCATCAATTTGCATCCCTACCAACAGTTTTCTGGCATACCTTTTTCTCTATACCCTCAGCAACATTTGTTATCTCTTGTTTTTTTGACAATAGCCATCCTAACAGGCATGAGGAGATAGCTCAAAGTGGTTTTAATTTGCAATTCTCTGATGATCAATGATGTTAAGCATGTTTTCCATATACTTGTTGGTCATTTTTATGTCTTCTTTGGAGAAATGTCTGTTCAGGTCCTTGTCCTTTTTTCAAACCCAGGGTACTTGTTGTTCTGTGATTGAGCTGTAGAGTTCTTATAAATTTTTGATATTAACCCTTTATCAGATATGTGATTTGAAAATATTTTTTCCCAGTATGTTGGCTGCCTTTGCACTTTGTTTCTTTTGCTGTGGAGAACCCTTTTAGTTTCATGTAGTCATATTTATTTGTTTTTGCTTTGGTAGCCTGAGCTCTTGGCATAATATTAAAAAAAAATTACTGCCAAGCCAATGACAAGATTTCCACTGTGCTCTCATCTAGGCATTTTACAGTTTCACATCTTACATATAGGTCTTTTATCCATTGTGAGTCAATGTTTGCATAAGGTGTAAGATGATTTCCAGTTCTTCTAGTTTCATGGTTTTGCATGTGGAAATCCAGTTTGGCCAGTGCTAATTATTGAAGAGACTATCATTTGGCAATTGTGTCCTCTTGGTGCCATTGTTGAAAATTAGTTGGCGGTTATCTTTGTATGTACTTCTGGACTCTATATTCTAGTCCACTGGTCTATATTTCTTTTTGTATGCAAGTACTATAGTGGTTTTTATTAGTAATTTTTAATGTACAACTTAATAGATCTCATTATGACATTTCCATACATGCATTTCATTGTACATTGCTCTCATACACTTCTCCTTACCCTCTCATGACCCTTCTCCCATCACCACCCTCCTCTCCACCAATGGACTCTCTTCTACTTGCATGCCTTTCTTTGAGTATATCTATCTATATATATACATCCCACTTTTGCCATAAAGACAATATATGTGATTTTTTTCTCCCATACCATACTATTTTGATTATCATAGCCTTGCAATATAGTTTTAAATTAAGATATATTATGTCTCTTTTCAAGTGTGGAAATCTAATTTCTATTTACATCTCTTTACCTTTCCAACATTTAAGTATTTAAGTATCATTGCCTGTGAGTGTTGGATGGTGTTATAATTTTTAATTACCAAATATTATTTATAAAATTCATGAGGAAATAGTCTAAGGTATGTACCCATATTTTTGCTCTGGCCATTGTTCCTTTTTCCTTCCTGATGCTACAAAACTGATTCTTTATCATTTCCTTTTTATTTGAACAACTTCTCTTAATATTTAATAGGAAGTATGGTAGTGACAAATTCTTTTAACTTTCCTGTGCATGCAAAAGGTTTTATTTTCTCTTCACTCCTAAAGAATACGTTCCTTGTATTTACAGTTTATGGCTGACAGTTCTCTTTCAGCAATTGGAAAATGTGTCACTTCCTTCTGGCCTCCATGTTTTCAATGAGAAGCTCACTTTTGAATTTGTGTTTCAGATCTACAGCCATACCATTCTGAATGCACCTAGTCTGTTCTAAATTAGTTTGCCCTAGAGGTAATGTGTCATTTCTTTCAGGCTGCCTTTGAGATATTTTCCTGCCAGGAATTCTGGTGCCAATCTGTAACCACAACACGTGGGAAGCTAAGATAAGAGGATCAAAAGTTTGAGGCCAGGTTGGGCTACCTAGTGAGTTTCAAGTCAGTCTGGGGTACATAGTGAGATGCTGCCTCAAAAAATAAGTAAATAAAAAGTATGTTTCCTTTGACTTTATTTGTTATAAGTAGAATTATGGTGTGTTTTTCCATCTTTCTTTGATTTTTCTGGTTTATAAATTACTCAGCTTCTTGGGTCTGTACGTTTGTGTCTTTTGCCAAATTATAATTATTCAGCTATTGTTTCTTCAAATATTTTAGTCCTGTGCTCTATCTCCTCTCCTTGTCTGAACAATAACTATATAAATGTTGAACCATTTGGTTAATATCCCATAGGCCACTTATACTCTGCTTATTTTCAGCTTATTTTCTCTGCTGTTCAAAATGGATGACCTCTATTATTCTGTCCTCAAGTTTATGTCCTCTGGCATCTCCACTATACTTTAAGCACATTTAGCAAGTCACTTCCCCCACATGTCTGTCAGTTTGCCACACTGTGGAGACTTGTGTGTTGTGATGAGGCTGAAAGCTATGCTACTGGTATCTCAAATACCAGCAGGGTCACCCATGGTGGACAGGTTTCAGGTGAGCTTCCAGACTGAGATAGACTAGGGAGTAGGCACGGGCAAACCACTCCCAAAACAACTAGCCATTGAAAACCCTATGAATAGCAAAGAAACACTGTCTGATATAGTGCCGGAAAATGAGCTCCCCAGGTTGGAAGGCACTCAAAAGACAACTGGGGAAGAGTTGCCTCCTCAAAGTAGAGTCTACCATGATAACGGAAATGGAGTAAAGCCCCAGGGACCTGCATTTGCTTATGTGGCATGACTCAAAATGAGGAGAAACAACTGTAAATATCCATTAATAATTGGAACATGGAATGTATGTAGTATGAATCTAGGAAAATTAGAAACTGTTAAAAGAGAAATGGAGCACATAAACATCAACATTCTAGGCACCAGTGAGCTAAAATGGACCAGCATAGGCCATTTTGAGTCAGACAATCATATGGTCTACTATGCTGGGAATGATAAATTAAAGAGAAATGGGGTTGCATTCATCATCCAAAAAGACATTTCAAGATCTGTCCTGAAATACAATGTTGTCAGTGATAGAATAATATCCATACGCCTACAAGGAAGGCCAGTTAATATGACTACTATTCAAATTTATGCACCCACCACTAAGGCCACAAATGAAGAAAGGGAAGATTCCTACCAGCTTCTGCAATCTGAAATAAATCAAATATGCAATCAGGATGTACTGATAACTACTGATGACCGGATTGCAAAAGTTATAAACAAAGAAGGCTCAGTAGTTGGAAAATATGGTCTTGGTTACAGAAATGATACTGGAGATCGCATGATAGAATTTTGTCAGACCAATGGCCTTATCATTGCAAATACACTTTTTCATAAATGTAAATGGCAACTATACAAATGGCCTTCACCAGATTAAACATATAGGAACCAAATTGACTACATATGTGGAAAGAGATGATGGAAAAGCTCTGTAGCAAATGTCAGAACAAAATCAGGTGCTGATTATAGATCATACCATTAACTTCTCATATGCCAATTAAAACTGAAGCTGAAGAAAATTAGAACAAGAGTACAAGAGCGAAGGTATGACCTTGAGTATATCCCACCTGAGTTCAGAGACCACCTCAAGAACAGGTTTAATTCATTAGACACAAATGATAGGAGACCAGATGAGTTGTGGCATGACATAAAAGATGTCATTGAAGAAGAAAGCAAAAGGTTATTAAAAAGAAAAGAAAAAAAAGAAAAGACCAACTTACATGTCAAAAGAGACACTGGACCTTGCCCTCAAACGTAGAGCAGCTACAGCAAAAGGAAGACATAAGGAAGTTAAGGAACTAAACAGAAGATTTCACAAGGCAGCTCGAGAAGACAAAATCAAATATTATAACAACATATGCAAGGAGCTGGAGGCAGAAAACCGAAAGGGAAGAACACGCTCTGTGTTTCTCAAATTTAAAGAAGTGAAGAAAAAACTCACACCTCAAGTAGCAATAGTGAAAGATTCTACAGGGAAAATATTAAATGATGTAGGAAACATCTAAAGAAGATGAAAGGAATACACAGAGTCATTATACAAGAAAGAATTGGTAGTTGACCAACCATTTCAAGACATTGCATATGAAGAGGAACCAATAGTATTGAAGGAAGAAATGGAAGCCACCTTGAAAAAACTGGAAAAACACAAGGCTCCAGGAACTGATGGAATACCAATAGAGATGTTTCAACAAACAGATGTAGCACTGGAGGTGTTAACATGTTTATGCCAACAGATTTGGAAAACAGCTACCTGGTCAACTAACTGGAAGAGATCCATATTTGTGTCTATTCCCAAAAAAGGGGATCCAACTGAATGTGCAAACTATCGAACAATATCATTAATATCACACACAAGCAAAATTTTACTAAAGATTGTTCAAAAGTGACTGCAGCAGTATATAGACAGGGAAGTACTAGAAAATCAAGCTGTATTCAGAAGAGAGTGGGGAATGAGGGACATCATTGCTGATGTCAGGTGGATATTAGCTGAAAGCCGAGCATATCAGAAAGATGTCTATGTTTTATTGACTATGTAAGGGCATTTTACTATGTGGATCATAACAAATTATGGATAACACTTCGGGGATTGGGAATACCAGAGCACCTAATTGTACTCATGAGGAATCTGTACACAAACCAGGAGGCAGTTCTTCAAATAGAACAAGGAAACATTGCCTGGTTTAAAGTTGAGAAAGGTTTTCATCAGGGCTGTATACTTTCACCATAACTCTTCAATTTATATGCTGAACAAGTAATCCAAGAAGCTGGAGTTTTTGCGGAATAATGCAGCATCAGGATTGGAGGAAGACTCATTAACAACCTGCATTATGCAGATGACACAACTTTGCTTGCTGAAAGTGAAGAGGATTTAAAACATTTACTGATGAAGATCAAAGATCCCAGCCTTCAGTACCGGTTGCTACTAAACATCAACAAAACAAAAATCCTTATGACTGGGCCAGCATGTAATTTCACAATAAATGGAGAAAAGATTGAAGTTGTCTAAGATTTTGCTTGGCTTGGCTCTATAACACCTCTAT
>VMDO01030738.1:0-20920 GCA_007922755.1 Pedetes capensis
CTGCACCTCAGCCCACTTTTTTTACTTTTTTGAGACAGGGTCTCGCTAAATTATGCAGACTGCCTCTGGTCTCCAACTTGCGATCCTCCCGCCTCCACCTCCCGAGCTGCTGGGATTACAGGCATGCGCCACCACGCCCGGCCCTTTTTTCTTACTTTTTGAGACAGGGTCTTGCTAAATTACACAGACTGCCTCTGGTCTCGAACTTGCAGTCCTCCTGCCTCTGCCTTCCAAGCCACTGGGATTACAGGTGTGTGCTACCACGCCCAGCTGACTTATGTTTTCTTGATGTTGAAATGCAATCCATACTGAAAGCTGTGTTCTTTGATCTTCATCAGTAAGTGTTTCAATAAATGCTCATTGTGTCCCTTCTGTTTCCAAGTATATATCGCATGTCCCTCTTTCCTATATGCTATTCTTTTAGCCCATTTGAGTGTTTATGTGGGAGACACTGTGCTATAAACTTTATAGGATTGTTATGTTTAGTCCTCTCAGTGACTTTATGAAGTTGGTTCCAACATTGGGCCCATTTGGGCAGATGCTCAGTAAAGTTATGATGTATTCTTGACAAAAAAAGTGCCTTGATTCCATTAAGCTTCTAGCTCTAACTACCAAATTAGAGACAGGAAAGAGAGAACATGTAGACATGTCAAACTACCATTATGATGCAATCAGAAACCCAGACTCTGGAACTCTAAAGAATAGCCACATCAGTTCCTTCAATAGGTGAATTTCAAGAAAAAAGAAAGGAATTAGGAATGGAACCCACAGATGAAAAGTATATCAAAAGTATATCAAAAAGTATATTTAAAAGTATATCAAATCAAAGCCGGGCGCAGTGGTGCACGCCTATAATCCCAGAGGCTCGGGAGGCAGAGCCAGAAGGATCGCAAGTTCGAGACCAGAGGCAGTCTGTGTAACTTAGCGAGGTCCTGTCCCAAAAAGTAAAAAAAAAAATGGGCTGGTGCACAGCTCGGTGGTCCAGCACTTGCAAGCATGAGGCCCTGGGTTCAACCCCCATTACTGCACACACAAAAAAAAGTATATCAAATCAAGATACATGGATCTTACTTTAATCATAATTCAAAGAAACACATGATGTCCACATTATAATTTGACACTTGAATGCATATTGAATATTTGATAGTATTAAGAAATCATTGTTAATTTTTCAGGTGTGCTTTTATTTAAGTGTGATAATTGTAATTACCTTTCTTAAAGAATCCTCACCAACAAAAGATAAGTATGTGAGGTAATGCGTATGTTAATTAGATTTATTTAGCCACTCTACAATGCATACACTTTTCAAAACATTTCATACATGAGAAATATACAGAATTTTTAATGGTCAATTTTTTGTGGTGCTGGGAATTGAACCCAGAGCCTCATATATGCTAGGAAGAGTTTTACCACTGAGGGATTCCCCGGCCCTTATTTGTCAATTTTGATAAACATATCTTTGTCTTTTAAAAATTATACCAAAATATTTGCAGATGAAATAACATGATGTCTTGACATTGATCCAAATTAATAGGGAAAGGGAGCAATGAGTAGAGGTATTGATGATATGTGATTAGGCATGAGTTGATAAGCATTGAAGCTGAGTGATACATAGTACACAGGGGATCATAGTGCTATTATCTTCACTTTTGTATGTCTTTGAAGTCCTCCATAATACATTTTAAAACAACAATATCTAAATCAAGTTTGATAGAAAAACTAATTATTTACCAAACACATTTGGTTATCTGTGTTTATACCTATTCAATGCCTTTTGCATGGCTTACTTCCAACTAGATTGAAGTTTATAGATTTCAAGTGCTAATGAATTACTTTGAGCTCTGCAGGTCCAAAAACTCATCAATAAATTCAGAACTTCATCTCAGCTCACCTCAAGCCTTGGATCTTCAGCAGGGAGGTTTTGATCTTGCAAAGCTTCATATAAATAATTTTAGTGAATGAATTGTACAATTTTTCAGTAACAAGTGTACAAAATGTTTACATTTGCATTTCTACTGATATACACTTGTGGAATCCTTGAAGAGTTTTACTGTGAGTGAAAGGTAACTAGACA
This sequence comes from Pedetes capensis, assembly GCA_007922755.1. Taxonomy (NCBI): domain Eukaryota; kingdom Metazoa; phylum Chordata; class Mammalia; order Rodentia; family Pedetidae; genus Pedetes; species Pedetes capensis. The sequence continues at coordinate 2,075 of VMDO01030738.1, forward strand.
CTGTCCTTGTCCCTCTGGCAGTTTATGATAGAATAATGAAAACCATAAATATACAAAAACTATTCAAATTCAAAGCAGTTAGTATGGAGAATTATCTAGAAGAGAAGAAGAAGAGATTATAGGCAAGGAGATCACCTGAAGGAATATTGCAACAATCCAGGTAAAATGTAATTAGGATCTATTTCATTTCTAAAACAGTTCTGGGGTTTACCTCAATTGGTAAAGTGCTGCTCTGCACTCTCTGAGGCCATGGGTTTGATCCCCAGAAAAGCAAAAATGGGAGAAGGACATGGTAATCCACTCCCAAAGCAATCCTGAAACAATCAGCCATTGAAAACTCTATGAATAGAAGTATGACATAGAACCAGGCATGACACAGTGTCAGGGAGTGTTTTGTTCTGTTATACATAGGGTCATTATGAGTTGGACCTGACTTGACAGCACCTAACAACAACAAAAACAAAACAAAACAAAAAAAAAAAACAACAGGAATACAGAGAAGGGTGGGAGTGTGCCCTCCTTTGATTTTACATTCCTTGAGCTGTATTGCCAGCAGAGGCTTTGCTCAGCCTCCTGGCTTCCATAATTTAGTCTTCTTAGTTCTTTTGGCAATGTAGGGTGGTTGAATGTGTGCAGCCAATATCACAGCCAATGCCACAGCATTCATTTTGCTTGCTGAAAAGTGGTGAAGTACAGAAGCACTTCAGAACCAGAAGCTTGACACCTCCTCCCAGAACCTAGTGCAGATGTTTTGCCCAGGTGAAAAGGGCATGCATGCCCTGAAAGGCCTGCAGAATGTGATCAGGAGAGAGACAGTCTGTAACAAATGGGGGGTCCTCATGGTCCTTAAGTGAATGTCACCACATAGTCATTGAAATAATATCTGTTGCTGATTCTCCTCCCCAGTCTCTTGCATTTCACTGCATGATAAAGTAATAAAATGAAGATGAGCAACAGGGTCACACTGGAATTTTATCTAGAGTATGTAATAGCCTCACCATTTCAAGACCTTCCCACATAACCCCCTGAATGAAAGGGCTCTCTGCAAGCTCTTGACCTATTTCACATTCTCATTTTTCAAGTCTCACATTAGAAGTCACCATCTCAGAGGGGCCTTCACAGATGACTCTAAACCAGGTGTCCTTAATCACTTTCTAGGAAATCATGCTTTGAAGTTTCCATTTTAGCAGCCATCACCTTCTGTAATTAATATTCTCACTTATTCATTGTTCTTTATTTTTGTCTGCCTTCTCCATTAAGATATCATTCTGCTGAAAGCAGAGAGACCATGTTTACCTTATTTTCCGTTTTATCTGCAGGGTACTGTAGTGCTCAATAAATAATTGTTGAATGACTGGGTCAGTATTTTGGTCTTCTGATTAGCCTTTGTAGCTAATGGAGTCCATCTCCAGTTCTTCATTGGACCAGTTTCTTAATCCAGCTTAGTACAAAAGGTATCAGTAGATGTTAGCTACTAATCATGATAAGATCTGTGATAGCTTTTCATTGAAAGCTTTGCTCTTCTAAGTGTTTACTGACTTTACATCCCCATAGTCTTCTGAAAACATATGAATAGATGTTTGGGTGGGCTGTTTGCCATATATCAGTTATTGTTCTCGGCCAGTGATTTCCCAAGGTGTTTTGACTACTATCAACAATAAGGAATATTAAAGATTGCAGACTTTTCTAAATTCTATTTGGGCCTAGCACATAGCCCAGGAAAAAGTAAATAACTTCTGAGGCATTCAAAGTCAATAATTCAGCACATGTTTACTCTCTGTTTAGCCTACTCTACAACTTTGTTACCTGGCTTATACCTACTCATCAACGAAACACATCTGAGAATATTTTGTACCATATTTTCATTTGCACATTGATTATAGAATTGAAGATAGTAAGTGAAAATGCTGTAGGAAGTTTTAACTAATAACTGATCACACTATCCCAAACTGGCTGGCAAAGCTCTTCTGCTGTGTTTCAGAATTAGACTGTTACCAAATCCATGTCTCTTTCCTGTATCTCCATTAAGAGATACTAAAAGAGCACAAATGTTAAACATTACTATCTTAAGGAGTCTCAATAACCCAATAATTTTCCAATAACAACATTTACTTCTTCAAAGAACGGTCATGGCTTTGAACACTACTCTTACTTCCCAATTTATGTTTGTAAATTCTTGGTGACAGGGAAATAGAGTAAGCATTTTGATCCCCAGCACAACATTTCAGCTATTTAGTGTTTTAGTTTGGGTCTCAGACCAGATAAACCTGCCCTCCCATTACCATAATTCCAGGACCCAGACTATACACAGAAGCCTATGTAGAAATAATAAGAGCAATAATTCTGGGAAAAAATGAGGAGATATGCTGAAATCTGTTTTAAAAGTATGAAGTATTTCATGAAGTTATTGACTTCTACAATGGACACACAAATTCTTCTTGGCAACCATCAACATTTGCTACCCACAATATTGTTAAAATGTCCACACTACCCAGAGCAATTTACAGATTCTATATAATTCCCAACAAAATACGAATGACATTCTTCACAAAACTAGAAAAAAATCTCAAAATTCATATGGGAGCACAAAAGACCCTGAATTAGCAAAATCAATCCTGAACAAAAGTAACAAAGCTAGAAGAATCACAATACTTGATTTCAAGAAATGTTTGAGATATAATAACCAAACAGTATAATAATAACATAAAATAGACAAATAGACCAATGGAACAGAATGGACACCCCAGAAATAAATCCATATATCAATTGGCAATTGATTCTCAACAAAGACACCAAAAACATACACTGAAGAAAGGACAGCCTCTTTAATAAATGGTGCTGGAAAACTGGATATCTATATGTAGAGGCTTGAAACCTGACCACTCTCTCTCACCTTATGTAAAAATAAACTTAAAATGGACAAAAGACCTAAATGTAAAAACTGAAAGTATGAAACTACTAAAAGAAAACATAAGGAGAACACATTAATACATCAGCATAAGCAATCATTTTTGGCTAAGATTTCAAAAGCACAGGAAACAAAAGCAAACATTGACCAATATGATTATATCAAACTAAGAAGCTTTTGCACAGCAAAGGAAACAATCAAAGGGAGAAGAGACAACCTACAGAATGAGAGAAAATATTTGCCAAATATTCATTTGATAGAGAGTTAATGGGCTGGGATTTAGCTCAGTGGGTAGGGCGCTGCTCTGCAGTCTCTGAGGTCCCGAGTTTGATTCCCAGCACCATAAAAAATGGGAGAAGGACCTGGTAATCCACTCCCAAGGCAATCCTGAAACAGTCAGCCATTAAAAGCCCTATGAGGGTCTCTATAAGTCAGACACTGACTTGACGGCACCTAACAACAACAACAAGAGAGTTAATATCCAGACTAAATAATGAACACAAAAAAATCCAACACAATAAAATGATCCAATGAGAAAATGAGCAAATGATCTGATTAGGTATTTCCCAAAAGAAGAAATGCAAATGTTCAGCAAATATGTGAAGAAATGTTCAATATCATTAATCATCAGGGAAATGGAAATCAAAACTACAGTGAAGGCCAGGCATGGTGATTTACACCTGTAATCCCAGCAGCTCAGGAGGCAGGGGCAGGAGGATCACAGGCTCGAGGCCAGAGGCAGCCTGTGTGACTTACTAAGACCCTGCCTCAAGATAAAAAACAAAAAATGTGCTGCATTTTCAGTTCAGTGGTAGAGCACTTGCAAAGTATGTGCGAGGCATGAGGCCCTGGGTTTAACCCTCAAGTTGTTGTTGTTGCTAGGTGCCATCAAGTCCAGTCCAACTCATAGCAACCCTATGTAGAGCAGATCAAAACACACCCTGATTCTGTGTCAGGCACAATCTTATTAATGTTTAAACCCATGGTTGCAGACACTGTGTCAGTCCATCTGGTGGAGGGTTTCCCTTTTTTGTTGTTGACCTGCCACTCTCCTGAACATGATGTCTTTCTCCAGGGATTGGTCTCTCTTGACTACATGTCCAAAATATGTAAGATGAGATACCATCACACACTTGTTAGAATGTCTATTATCAAAAAGATGAAAAATAACAAGTGATGATGGAAATATGGAGGACGGGGAACTGTCATACAGTGTTGGTGATAATGTAAATTATTACAGCCATTGTGGAAAACAGTATAGAAGTTCCTTAAGAAACTAAAAACAGAACTACCATGTAATCTAGCTAAATGACTCCTGGGTATATATTCAGAGGAAATAAAATCACTTGTCAAAGAGATGTTTACATTCACATGTTAATTGCAGCACTATTCATAGTAGCCAAACTATGAAATCAACCAACATGTTCATTGATGGGAGATAAGATAAAGAAAATGTGCTATATATGCACAATGGAATTTTATTTAGATATAGAAAGAATTAGCTTCTGTCATTTGCAGCAAGGTTGATGGAACTGGGGGACAACATGTTGAGTGAAACAAGTCAGACACAGAAAGAAAAGTAGTACACGTTCTCTCATATGTGGAAGCTTAAAAAGTCAATTAGAATGTAAAATAGGGATTACAAAAAGCTGGAAAGGAAGGTAGGGAGAGACAGGTACTAAACACAGGATAATAGAAACTAAAACCCAGTAATATAGAAGCAATAAGTACTAGTGTTCCACAGCACAGTTGTAGGGAAAAATTGGGAGGAAATTGGCAAAAACTCCCAAACTGGGAAAATGGCGTTTGAATATCTGGTTTGTAAGTTAGAAATCTAGGGAAAATGAAAGTAACTTGGTTGCACGTTTGTACAAAACCCTTCCTGATTGGACAATTGGACTGAAAGCTGATTGGCTCAGGCCATTCCGTGGGCGAGCTACATAAAGAGCTGCACTGCAGCAGTTCAAACCTTTTTGGCACGGCCTTTTTGGCAACCGTTTCTGCGCCTTCTCGCCTGTTCCTGCCCGGACCACCAATGAGGAAGCACCTCTCCTGCTGCTCTTCCCCGACCTTTGATGTGGAAGAAACGCTCTCCCGTTGCAATCATCAAGGAAAAGAACCTGCTCTCCCTCTGATCACTGAGGAAGCAACAGCTGTCTCCTCCTGACCACCGAGATGACCAACACAGGTGTTTGCCCCTGGAAGGCAAAAGCGCCTGAGGCTTTTCCTTTCTCCCATCTCCTCCGGGGCCCCAAGGGCTGCAGGAGTCTGCGCCTCTCACCTGAGGGTCCTGAGTGAATTGTGCTTAGTATCTGTGTGTGCAGCGGCACAGCCCGTCCGAACCTCCAGGCCAGACCGGGAGGCGCACGCCCCACATAGAGTTGGCACCCGAACGTGGGGCCCAACATAGTTGGTACCCGAACAGGGACCCAACACACAGTGAAGTGACTGTAGTTCATAATAACATATTCTGGGGTTTAGCAAACTTTTTCTGCATGCTCTGAGCTCCTGGATTCTATCCCTAGCATGGCAAAAATGGGAGAAGGTTGTGGAAGCACACTCTTGAAACAATCAGCCATTGAAAATCCTATGGGTAGCAGAGAAGCACTGTCAGGTATAGTGTCTCTTTCACTCTATTGTACATAGATAGGGTTTATTTGAGATGGATCTAACTCAACACCACCTAACAAAAACCAGGTTTTTAGGCTTATTTACTGGTGCTAGGGTTTACCTCAGTTGGTAGAGTGCTGCTCTGCACTCTCTGAGGCTCTGGGTTCAATCTCCAGCACCACAAAAATGGAAGAAGGACCTGGCATCCCACTCTCAAAACAATCTTGAAACAATCAGACATGAAAACTCTATGAATAGCCAAGAAGCATTGACATAGTGCCAGGCAGGGGCCAGTGTTGGGGAGTGTATCATTCTCTTGTACATAGGGTCACTATGAGTTTGACTGGACTCAGTGGTACCTAACAACAACAGCAAAGTTCTATTGTTCCACAGCAGAGTGATTATAGTTCATTATATGTATGAATATATATATATATATATATATATATATATATATATATACATATATATATATATATATATATATATACATATATATATATATACATATATGTATATATATATATTTAAAAGTAAGGAACATGACAGCTCTAAATATAAAGAAATGACAAGGAAATACAAATAATAATTACTCAGATTTGATCAGTACAAACTATATAAATGTGCTGAAATATCACATTGTAACCCATAAAAATGCACAACTATTACATGTTAAGAAAAAGTAAAATAATTTTAGAAAGATTTGCTAGCATACACACACTCAGATACATTATAAGTCAACCCGGAGAACAATGTAACTAAATATGTGTGCACTTATGCTTTCAGAATCTATTCTTGTTAAAAAATAACACAATTTCAAAGACTAGCTTATGACTACTCAAATTTGGTCTGTAGTGGTGATTTTAGAATTCCTATAAATGCAGAATCACAGACTCCAACCCAGATCTACTATACGAAAGTTCCAAAAATACTGTCTAGTCCAGTGGATACCTTTATAGATCATTTGGTGCAGTGCTTCACAAACTTTAATGTGCATATAAATCAGCTAGGTACCTTGTAAAAATTCAGACACTGATTCAGTGGGTCTGCAATGGGGACTGGCATCTCCCAGAGGAGTACTATTAAATATCCAATAAGGTCTTTTATGTTTGCTGATACTTTAGAGTAGGAGCACCTGTAAATTGGTGCTTCTCTGAGAAGTGTCAGTAGTCCTGGAGTGAGCTGGCTGATGGGATGGGATTGGGAGAAAGCAAGCAGGAATCCTCTGAGTTAGCAGTCTTTATGACCAAATTTGTACTAATAAACAGATAAGTGTAATTCTGGGTACCTCCAAAATATTCCAAATATAGTAAAATTATTTGTACCTTCAACTTATTTATTCACAGTTTAACCAATAGGAATGCCAAGGGCCAGAGGAAAAAGGTCTAAATTGGGTGCATTGGCGGATGAGAATATAATTAGCCAAGGGATCACTGGTTAAAATTAAACCATTAACATTGTCTCAATTTTTACCATATTCTAACTTTTCTCTTCTCATTGCTTTTATCAGAAACATTCTTGGAAGAGTTCCCAAAACATTTAAGAACATGGATAGCAAGAAAGAACATAAAATATGTTATATGGGTTAAATGATGACAGCATGAGAATTTGAAACCTAACCTTTCAAATATTACAATTAAATTTTCTGCTTACTCAGACTGGCCACAAGGTCACACTGGGCAGATTAGAAGTGAATAATTTGAAAAGCTCTGGGTGTGATCTAAAGATTCCTATAGGCATCAAGAGAAACTTCATTTGGTCCATGTTGTATTGATGGTAGATAACTAAAGCTATCCATTTCCCTAAGTGTCTCCATACAAACTAAACAGCTTTCAGCAAGCCATATCACTAGACATGACAGATAGCATTTTGCCATCTATTATGGTAAAACAAATACACATCTCAGCATTCCCATATGTAGATAGTTAAAGAATTTACCATTTCCAAGATGAGTTCATTCTCTATTATACTGCTATTGTTGTACTCAATACTTATAAATAAATCACAGTGGTATGTAGCAAACTAACTCTGCTTAAATTAGCTGTCAGAGTTCCAAAGGAAAAGATCACCCTCTTGAATGTTAACTCATGACACTTTCTAAACATTAAAGGTGTTTTTGATTTTGTAAAAAGTGATTTATTCAAATGAATGGATTTTGAAGGAGATAATGAAAATGTTCTGAAATTCGTTGTGCTATATATTACATAGAACCTGCAGCTGTAGCCCTGTGGCATCGGATCCTGTCAGATCTCAGAAGCTAAGCAGGGTCGGGCCTGGTTAGTACCTGGATGGGAGACCGCCTCGGAACACCAGAAGCTGTAGGCTTGGGAGAAGGACCTGGCAACCCCCTCCCAAAAATCAATCTGCCATTGAAAACCCTATGAACAGCAGAGAAGCACTGACAATAGTGTTTCCCCTGTTGTACAGAGGGTCGCTATGAGTCGGATACCGACTCGACGGCACCTAACAACAACAACATATATTACATAACTGGATTATGCTAAAAATCCTTTGCATTGTATATTGTAAACAGATGACTTGTATGGTATATGAATTATATATCAATAAGGCTTCTATTTACAAAAACTTAATCCTAATGCCTTCAATTATTCATCTATATATATAGTACTAAATTTCACATTTAATAAGATATATTTTCTAAAACATAATTTGAAGGTAATTGAGGATAAAAGATGTTATGTTGTATCCTCTATATCAGAAGTAATTAAAACATGTTGAAATTACTTTTGAGAAAATTTATTAGAATTTAAAATCTATATAGGCTGCAGCCATTCCACTGTGGCATCCAAATCTCTCAGATCTTGGAAGCTAAGCAGGGTCGGGCCTGGTTGTTCCTTGGATGGGAGACCGCCTGGGAACACCAGATACTGTAGGCTTGGGAGAAGAGACCCAGCAACCCACTCCCACTAAACAATCAGCCATTGAAAACCCTATGAATAACAGAGAAGCACTAAAATAGTGTTTCATCTATTGTATGTAGGGTAGCTATGAGTCTGACACCTGCTTGATGGCACCTAACAACAACAAAATCTATATAGAAATAAGTCCCTTATCTCAAAAATTAAGCATAAGATTTGAAATGGCTCAGATAAAGCTAATCCACTGGTCAGAGCTTTCAATCAGAATAATTTTGAACTCTATTTTCATAGAATATCAGTACTTAAAGAGATCCTAAAGAAAGTCCAGTCCACTTCTCTCATTTTCCAGGTAAGAAAACTTGTTGTTGTTGTTAATTGCCATAGAGTCCATATCTGACTCATAGCGACCCTACATACAACAGGTGAAACACTATCATCAGTGCCTCTCGGCTGTTCATAGGGTTGTCAATGGCTGATTGATTTTTGGGAGTGGGTTGCCGGGTCCATCTCCCAAGCCTACAGTACCTGGTGCTCCCAGGCGGTCTCCCATCCAAGTATTAACCAGGCCCGACCCTGCTTAGCTTCTGAGATCTGAAGGGATGGGATGCCACAGGGCTGGGGCTACAGGTAAGAAAACTTAGGGGGATAAAAAAAGAACTATCTCATTAACAAAGAAATATAAAATCATAGAAGACTAACACCAAAACAATCCTCCCTGACTTTTGATCTGAGGCTCTTGCTAGGGCATTGCAACCCAGCCACACACAGTAAGGAAGATTCCAAAATACTGCCATCATAAGTCAAACCAAAGATCTGGTCTCCACCCACATCTCCAGCCTTATCTCATGTCACTCTTCCCTTACAACACTTCAGCCTCTGCAGCCTCTGTTCCTCTAACATATTAGAGGACTTTTTTCATGCCCTTTCCTCTACATACAAAGCTCTTCCTCCTGATGAATCTTTGTACGTCTGGCTCCTACTTATCCTGAAGATCTGTTTAAGTGACAACTTTTTAGTGAAGATGCTCCTAATACCCTATTTAAAGTAGTCATCCCTTATTATCATTAGCTAGTCTCTCTCCATCACAGCACTTGTCAGTTTCATCATTGTCAGGGCTGGGATTTAGCTCAGTTGGTAGAGTGCTGCGCTGCAGTCTCTGAGGTCCCAAGTTTAATTCCCAGCACCACAAAAATGGGAGAAGGACCTGGCAATCCACTCCCAAGGCAATCCCAAAACAGTCAGCCATTGAAAACCCTATGAGGGTAGCTATGAGTCAGATACCAACTCAACCGCACCTAACAACAACAACAACATCATCATTGTCAGGTAATATTTGTTTGTAGTTTTTAACCATTAACTCAGCTCTCTTACCCACCTCCAACTAGACAATAGCATTATCAGAGCAGAATTCCTGATACATAGGAGCTACTTAGAATACACTTCTCAAAGGAATGAATACATTTCCAAAATGCTCCCCTATTAGTCTCCACATTACTTGATATTTTTTAAATTGAGAAATGACCTACTTTCACCTCTCACAAACCATGGAAAGCCTTGCTGGAATGTAAATTCTGGGGACCAGAGCTAGGCCAAATTGCCCTACATGGGGTATCTAGGAATAAAAAAGATCTGGAGAGGTAAGCTAAAGTCCTTAAAGAGTCAACTTTGATAAACAGCCATCAAAGTGAAGGCAAAAAAGCTCAAGCACAGGAGTGGGAAAAAAAATAGGAAACAATGTCAAGAATTAGTAGTAGTGGCATAGGAATGGAATGGCAATAATACAAAGAAATGTATGAGGTATCCTATGTGGAAGCTGAAAATGCAGTATCTGTGGCTTACTTTTAGTTACTGTTGAGTATGATGTGGGGTAGGACTGAATTAAAGCTACAAGGTCTAGATCAAAAATAACCACCATAATTCTAAAAGATTCATTTCCCTCTCACCTTCCATAGTGAATTGGTAGTGTAAGATTGTGTTGAAAATAATGACACCATTGAGGTTCACGCCTTACTTTCAGCAAAAGTATGACTAAAAAAGTTCTATAAGAAGAAATATCACATTTTATTAATCACTTCATCTGGTGCTGTGCTATGTATATTGTTTATTGTTGTTAATGATATTATTTGATAACTTCCACATTCAGTTGTATCCCCTTTCTTGGGAATAGGTGCAAATATTGATTACTTCCAGTCAGTTCGCCAGATAGCTCTTTTCCAAATCTCTTGACATAAACAATTGAGCACTTCCAGTGCTTCATCTGTTTATTGAAGCATCTCTATTGGTATTCTATCAGTTCCTTGAGCTTTATGTTTCGCCAATTCCTTCATGGCAGCTTTCACTTCAGCCTTCAGTACCTTTGGATCCTGATCTTCTGCAACCTCTTGAAATGTTCGGTCATCCACCAATTCATTTTGGTATAATGATTCTGTATATTCCTTCCATCTTTTGATGTTTAATATTTTCCCTGTAGAATTCTTCACTATTGTCACCCAAGGCTTGAGTTTTTTCTTTAATTGTTAAGTTTGAGAGAAACAGAGTGTTCTTCCCTTTTGGTTTTCTTTCTCCAGCTATTTGCACCTGTCATTATAATATTTGATTGTCTCCTTGAGCTGCTCTTTGAAATCTTCTGTGTAGTGCTTTAACTTCATCATGATTTCCCTCAGCTGCTTGACATTCAAAAGTTTAAAAGTCTCCTTTTACATGTAATTTGTTCTTTTCTTTCTTCCTGTCTTTTTAATAACCTTTTGCTTTCCTCATGAATGATGTCTTTGATATCATGCCACAACTCATCAAGTCTTTGATCATTAGTGTCTAATGCAGCAAATCTCTTCTTGAGATATTCTCCAAACTCAGATGGGATATACTCAAGGTCATACCTTGGCTGTCCTACTACTCTACGTACAAAAGGAGAAACACTATTGTTAGTGCTTCTCTGCTAGTCATAGAGTTTTCAATGGCTCATTGTTTTGGGGAGTGGGTTGCCAGGTCTTCTCCCAAGAATACAGCACCTGGTATTCCAAAGCATTCTCCCATCCAAGTACTAAACAGGCTCAACCCTGCTTATCTTCCAAGATCTGATAGGATTGGATGCCACAGTGATAGGGCTGCAGGCTTTTCTCTTCTTAGCTAAGTTTAATTGTTCATTTTTAAAAAATATATCTACTTATGTATAGTTTTTTCTTCCATTAAGTAAGATTCAGCTTCCACATATGAGTGAGAACATAAGGTATTTCTCATTTTGAGCCTGTGCTTTCACTTAAGATGATATTCTCCAGTTCATCCATTTTGCTACAAATAATGTTATTTCATCTTTATTTGGTGAGTAATATTCCATTTTGTATATGTACCATAATTTTTTATCCATTCTTCTGTTAATGGGCATCTTGGTTGGTTCCATATCCTTGCTATTGTGAACAGTGCTGCATTAAATATGGAGATGCAGGTGTCTCTGTAGTATGATGGCTTGTCTCCTTTTGGACATATTCCCAAGAGTGGTATAGCTAGGTCATATAACAGTTATATTTTTGGTTTTCTGAGGTATCTCCATATTGATTTCCAAAGCGATTGATCTAATTAAAAGTCCCACCAACAGTGTAAGAGGGTTCCTTTTTCTCCAGGTCCTCACCAGCATTAGTTATTATTTGTTTTGATGATCTTGACCATTCTTACTGGAGTGAGATGGAATCTCAGAGTTATTTTGATTCACATTTCCCTAATAGCTAGGGCTATTGAGAATTTTTTCATCTTCTTCTCAGCCCTACAAACCTCTTAATTTGAGAATTATCTGTTCATTTATTTGCCCACTTGTGAAGTGGGTTATTTGTCATCTTGGGTTTTGCTTTCTTGAGTTCTTTGTAAATTCTAGAAATTCTCTGTTGGATGTGTAGGATGTGAAGATTTTCTCCCATTCAGTGGGCTCTTCCTTAACTCTGTTGATTGTTTCCTTTGCTGTACAGAAGCATTTTAATTTCATGTAATCCTATTTGTCCATTCTTGGTGCCAATTCCTGCACAGTTGAAGTCCTCTTAAGGAAATACTTTCCTATTCCTATGTGTTGAAGTGTGTTTCCTATCTTTTCTTCCAGTAGTTTTAAGGTTTCTGGTTTTATGTTGAGATCTCTTATCCACTATGGGTTGACTCTCATGCAAATTGAGAGATACAGTTCTATTTTGACTTTTCCACAGATGGATATCCAATTTTCTCAACACTGTTTGTTGAAGAGACTGTCTTTTCTCCTTCGTTAATCCTTAGCCCCTTTGTCAAATATCAGGTGGCTATAGTTGTGTGGGTGTATCTATGGATCTTCAATTTTGTTCCATTGGTCTTCAAGCCTATTTTTGTGCCAGTACCAAGCTGGGTTTGCTACTATACCCTGGTAGTATAGCTTAAAGTCACATATTGTGATCCTGCCTGTGCTAGTTTTGCAGCTAAAGATTTTGGGGCTGTACATGGTCTTTTATGTTTCCATATGCATTTTTGAACTTTTCTCTATTTCTGTAAAGTCTGTCATTGATATTTTAATGGGAATTGCATTAAGTCTGTCCTTGCTTTTGGTAGTATAGCCATTTTTACAATATTGATTCTCCCACTCCATGAGCAGGGAAGGTCCTTCCACCTTCTAGTATCCTCTGTGATTTCTTTCTTTAATGTCTTGTAGTTTCCCTTATAGAGATCTTCAGGGTTAATTTTTGGTGAGCTATTGTGAAAGTGATTGTTGCCTTAATGTCTTTCTCTTCCTGTTCACAGTTGGTATAAAGTAAGACTACTTCTTTCATGTGAATCTTGTATCCTTCTACTTTGCTAAAGGAGTTAATTAGGTCCCAGAGTTTTCCTGAGGAATTTTTGGGGTCCTTTGGGTAAAGGACCATGTTATCCATGAATAAGGATAACTTGACCTCTTCCTTGCCTTTCTGTATCCCTTTGACTTCTTTCTCTTGTCTGATTTCTCTGGCTAGGACTTCAATTACAATATTAAAAAAAGAGAAGAGAGTGGACATCCATGTATTATTCTTGATCTTAGAGGAAATGGTTTCAATTTTTTCCCATTTAACAGGGTATTGGCTATAGGTCTGTCATACATGGCCTTGATGATGTTGATGTGTTTCCCTATTATGCCCACTTTCTCCAGGGTGTTTCTCATGAAAATGTGTTCCACTTATTCAAAGGCCTTCTCAGCATCAATTGAGATGATCATATGATTTCCACCTGCAAATATCTTGATATGTTGAATTACTTTGATTTTCATATGTTTAACTAGTCTTGCATCTGTGGAATAAAGCCCACTTGATCATGATGTATGATCTGTTTTATGTGTTACTGAATTCTATTTGCCAGGACTTTTTGGGAATTTTTGCATCAGTGGTCATCAGGGAAATTAGACCATAGTTTTCTTTCCTTGAAGTGTCCTTGTCTGATTTTGATATCAGGGTGATGATGGTTTCATAGAATGAGTTTTAGAGTACCCCTTCCTTTTCTACTTTTTGAAATAGTTTGGGGAAAATAGGTATTAATTCTTCCTTGAAAGTTTGATAGAATTCTGCTATGAATCTCTTGGGTTCTGGACTTTTCTTTGTTGGGAGACTTTTTATTACCTTCTCTATTTGTTTACTGTAATGGGCATGTTCAGGTTGTTTTGTTCTCTGGGCTTAATTTTGGTATAAGTGTTAATGAACTTGCCCATTTCTTCTGTATTTTTGTTTTTGGTGGAGTGCAATTTCTCAAGTATTCCCTGATGATTTTCTGTATTTCATTGGTACCTGTGATTATAACCCTATTCTCATTTCTAATGTTTTCAATTTGTGCCTTTTCTTTCATTCTTTTGGTGCAACTGGTGAAAGTGGGTGTCTATTTTATTAGTCTTTCCAAAGAACTAGCTCTTACTCTCATGAATTCTTTGAGTTGTCTTTTTCATTTCTAATTGGGATATCTCTGCCTTCATCTTGATAATTTCTGTTTGAGTGCTCCTTTTCAGATTGGCTTGTTATTGGCTTGCTAAGGCCATGAGATATGTCATGAAGTTATTTAATTAGGACTTCCCTAACTTATTGATGAAGGTGATCATGGTTATGAATTTCCCTATTAGAACTGCCTTCGTTGTATCCCATAAATTTTGGTAGAATGTGTTTTCATCCTCATTTGATTGTGGGAATTTTTAAATTTATACTCTAATTCCTTCAATAATCCATTGTTCATTCAGCAGTGTTTTATTTAGTGTCCTTGAATTTGTAAGGTTTCTGAATTTTTTGTTTTTGTTTTTGAGTTCTAGTTTTAGTTCGTTGTGATTTGATAAGTTACATGGGATGATTTCTGTTTGTTTGTATTTGTTGATGCCCTTTTTGTGGACTAAAATGTGGCCTGTTTTAGACAAAGTTCTATGTGGTACTGAGAAGAACGTATTCCACATTTGATGGGTTGAATATTCTGAAGACATCTGTAAGGTCCAGCTGGCCTGTGATGCAATTTAAGTCCTTTGTTTCACCGTTGATTTTTGCTTCAATGACCCATCTTTGTAGAAAGTGGGGTATTGAAATAGCCCATAATTATTGCCTGGATCAATGTGTTCCTTTATCTCCAATAAGGTTTGTTTTATGAAGCAAGGTGCCCCTGTATTTGGTGAGTAAATATTAAGTAATATTATGGGTTTCTGGTTGACTGTTCCTTCTAGTAATATGTAATATGTCTCTTCTGATTAGTTTGGAATTGAAGTCTAATCTGTCCAAAATTAGTATTGCAATTCCTGCTTTTCTTTGTTTCCCAACTGCTTGGTATACTGTTTTCCAGCCATTAATTTTCAGCCTTTTTATTGTTCTTTGGATGAGGTGAGACTCCTTGTCCCCTGCATTCCCATCTCCTAATCCCACCATAGCCTAAACCATGTGTCTTAGGCTCCCTAGATGCACCTTATTCTGAACAACCTTTCTTAGGCTCAGGAATCCAGCAGTGTCTGCCACTCTTCTCCATCCCCGAAACTGACCACCTTTCAGTTTCCCTCCCTCTATCTCAGGGCTCAAATAGTTCCAGAGGACAGGGTGGCAACTGTCTCTCCTCAATTAAAAAAAGAAAGAAAGAAAGAAAAGAAAAAACACCATAGTCCCTGGGTCCAAGAACCTATGGTGGGGCAGCATTATCTGGCTTCTTCTCCAAAGAGTCCTGCAGACATCCACTTTGTCCACATTGCCTTCCACCAGCAGTGACCATCTGAGTGACCCCCAATATACTTTTCTTTAGCTGTGCATCCTTGCAAGGTGCCCTGCCATATCTCCTTCCAGCCCCTCACCATCAGGGATGACCCAATTGTGTAGCTGCTCAGCTGTACATCCTTACAAGTGGTACCACCTTGTCCCCTGTCAGTCACCCACCATTGAGGATGTCCCAGCTTGGTCATTATTCAGCCACATGCCCTTGTTAGTGACTTTGCCTTTCCACCTGCCAGCATCCCTGTGTTAGGGATGGTTCTACTGTGTCATTTTCCAGCCACATGCCCTTGAAGGCAGCTCCATCTTGTCCTCTGCTGGCTGCCTGGCAACAGGAATGGCCCCTTGATTCACTCTTCAGTTGGGACCTCTTGCCGGTGGCTATGCCTTGTCTTCTGCCAGCTTCCTGGCATCAGGGATGGCCCTGCAGGGACTCACTTCAGTCATGCACCTTCCAAAGGGCTCTGTATCCTCCAAAGCCCTCTGCTGCTGTCTTCCCTGGGGCTGAGGGTTATAGTGAGTTGCACCTCTGTTTCATCCTCTTCTCCATCATTTTAATCTCCATTACTTGGTCATTTGTCTTTATGCCATCCCACTTTTATGGATATCTAAAGCTGCCATCCACTAGTTTTGTTTTGTTTTGTCTTGAATAAGTAAGTTCATGATTTTCCATATTTTCTACCCTGATTGAAGGATGGTTGTTGTCCCTCTGTCATCTTCTCTCAATTCCTTCATCATAGGGTTTTCAATGGTTGTTTCATGATTGCTTTGGGAGTGGATTGCCACATCCTTCTCCCATTTTTGCAGTGCTAATGATCGAATCTCAAAGAGTGTAGAGCAGCACTCTACCAACTAAACTAAACCTCAGTCGATGCACACTATCATATGCTAAATAAATATTTGCTAATTGAATAAACGAATGAATGGGCTGCTATTCAGCAGGGGCAGGTAAAGCAATACTCTAAAATGTGCAGGGGAGAGATGCAGAGTATAAACTGACTCAATCTTTGGAAAGATTTTTCCTTCTTTAAAGGTCAAGTTATACTCTGTAGTATATTTGGACACTGTATGCTTAGCTGTGACTCACTCATTGGCCTGCATCTTCTTTGGGTGTCTGCCCTCCTTTTCCATCTAAGGCTCTCTCAATCGTTTATCCAGTTCTCTAGAAGGGTGTGGGACTTCCTCACTAGAATATATGTTGTTTCCTGGAGAAAGCATAGAGAAATACATTATAACTGATCCATAGACTAAGCTGGCAAAGTAAACATGCGCTCTCCTTAAGCACAGTGAATACTCCATTTGAAATATCACAGACTTTTAAAGCCCTGTCTGTGTTATAGTAGTGGATGTTCTCACTCCCTCTGTATCTGTCTCTCTCCATTTCTCTCTCTTTCTCTCACAGAAACTTACTATCCTTGGAAGTAGTGAAAAAGGTTTTTTTTTAAAAAAAATGTTTACTCAGCACTAGGGGAAACATGAAACAAATATTTCAATTTTTTTCTTAAAATAGATCAGGTGGGGTTTTCTTTTTTTCACTACATACAGACAAGTTTTCATGATGAGTTCAAGTATTAAAGGACAGATACTTTATACTGGTTATAGACATTGTTCAAGCAACCCTATCAGACCTTGAGGACCTTCTCCTGGCGGGAAAGGTGTGGAGAGATATGCTAGAGTGTAAGAAAGGGAAAGGGAAAATGATATGTTTTATTAAGCAGTTACTATGAAAAAGTTTCATATGCATTATCTCATTTAATCTTCATAAATACAACTCTTATTTTCATTCTTATAGATGAGGAACTTAATGATGAGAAAGTTGCTTTGGGAGTTCTAATTCCATCCATGATGGAGTAACAAGAAGGATTTACCTTCTCAACTAAAACACAGAACTCAACTAAATCACAGAAATACAAACAGAAAAATATTAGTTGAACAACAGTTTCAAAACACTGGAAAGTAGTCAGCAAAGGACAGTGGTAGCTAAGGGATAAGAAACAAATATGGTAAGGTCTATGATTGTCACAAATTCTACTGAATCTTAAGATATTTTCCAAGACATTGCATAGGGAGAGGGAATTCAGACAAAGGCCAGTGGACTCTTTGAGTTACCCAGATGCAGATCAAAGTTCATAGAGACTAATGCAGCCAGAGTTTATAGGTCAGAGGATCAAAGAAGAAAGAGCTGCACAGAGAAGGAAACTTGGAGATCTGTAAAAGGCCTCCCTTACATATTCATCAGAAAACTGATTAGTACATGCATGAAAGAACTAATCAAGACTGGAAAAGAACTATCTGGAAAAAATCAAAATAAATAGTACCTGTCCCCACCATCCAGACTGGAAAAAGCTCATAATTCGTGCGACATTAGGTAAAATACACAAACGGGTTGTTCCTTAGTAGTGGGAAATAGGACTGAATGATACTCTGGAACTATTTCCAAAGCAAGACCAAAAAAAAAAATCAAACTGGTTTCAAGTAAATTAACTATAGCATAGTGCAAAACTCAGGAGTATTTCTAGAAATAAAAGAAAATATCCAGCAGTCAACAAGATAAAATCACATCAAAGTTTAACAGGCATGGGAAGAGGTAGGAGACATGATTCACAATGACAGTAGTTGAAAACCCAGAAATAATACATATGCTAGAATTAGCTAAGAAACATTAAAACATTTATGATAGCCTGATTTGATATGTTCTAAAAGGTAAATAGAGCTACAAGTAGAAAAAGACCTACATCAAACTTCTAGAGAGAAAAATTCCAATTCATGCAATGGAAAGTACATCAGATGGGGTTAGTAACAAATCATACATTACAGAAGAAAGATTAATGAAATTAAAGGCATAGTAATACAAACTATCCAAAAGGAAATAGATAAATTAAAGAAAAAACAGAGTTATTGAACAACTTTACCTGGCCTAATATATATGGTTATAGTCATGAAACAAAGGGAAAGAGATAAGTGGCAGGGAAAAAAATATGGAGCAAAGTCATTACTAAAACATTTCAAATTTAATGAAAACTACCTACGTGCAGATATAAGAGACTTAATGAATTCCAAGCACAAGAACTACAAAGAAAACTACACCAAGATATATTATGATCAGATTGCCTAAAAGCAATGATAAAGAGAAAATCTTAAAAGCAGTCAGAGAAAAATGATGTATTATGTAAAGAGAAACAAAGATAAGGATGATGGCATGAATAAGGTGGGAAGCAAAGCAATAAGAAATTCTGGAGTAACAACTTTAAAGTAC
>VMDO01030739.1:0-20894 GCA_007922755.1 Pedetes capensis
CTATTGTCAGTGCTTCTCTGCTGTTCATAGGGTTTTCAATGGCAGATTGATTTTTGGGAGGGGGTTGCCAGGTCCTTCTCCCAAGCCTACAGCTTCTGGTGTTCCCAGGCGGTCTCCCATCCAGGTACTAACCAGGCCCGACCCTGCTTAGCTTCTGAGACCTGACGGGATCAGATGCCACAGGGCTATGGCTGCAGGCGATCTGAAGATAGTCTTATATATAATTGAGGACTTTTAACCTTCCTTCCCCACTAGCTAGTCACAGAATAAGACTCAGATCTTTTCTCAAACATTAATATCTGTATATATGAAATAGAGGGTGGAGCTTTGCTATGACCAGTGGTTGTCAACCAAAGGCATTGTGTCCCTCAAGGGGCATGGTTTTGTCTGTAGACATTTTTGGTTGTCATGACTGAGGATAAGGTGCTAATGGCCCCTCATAGGGAGATGTCAGGCATGCTAGGGGATATCTTGTAATACACAGGATATTTTAACAGAGAAGTATCTGAGTCAAAATATCAGTAGTACTGAGGTCAAGAAGTTGCTCTTCTGATAAAGATACATATGTGCAGATAGGTACTGAAACATACTATGAGCACTTTTTGTCCTTGATAAATTCTTAATAATGTGTTTTTGTTCTCATTTTCAGCTATCAGAACTTATTATTGAGATTCCACAAACTCTTAACTTTTAGATAGAAGGGTAGATTGAATTGATCAAATATCTGAATTATGGAATTTGAAAACATTTTTAAATGTTAATTTGAATTAGCTTAAATTATTTTATTAATGTCCTAAAGACTTTACTTTGGTGAATAAGTAAGAATCACCTATGTTTAATATATACACTGCCTTATTGAAAGTGCTATTTCAGTTGGGCGTGGTGGCGCATGCCTGTAATCCCAGCAAGTTCGGAGGTGGAGCCAGGAGGATCGCAAGTTTGAGACCAGAGGAAGTCTGCGTAGCTTAGCGAGACCCTGTCTCAAAAAGTAAAAAAACGAAAGGGCTGGGGGCACAGCTCAGTGGTCCAGCACTTGCAAAGCATGCAAGTGCGAGGCCCTGGGTTCAACACCCAGTACTGCAAAAAAAAAAAAAAAAAAAAGAAAGAAAGAAAGAAAGAAAGAAAGAGCTATTTCAAAAGCACTGCTTTGTTTCTGATGTTTAAATATCCTTGGGCTGTAGATTTGTTTACTCTGGAAGTTCACACTGTTGCATTCTTTCTTCATTATGTATTACAAAGTTGAAGGTCAGTACCAGCTCAGATTGAAATATTAAACATGTAAAATTAGAGTTAAATCAGTGAAAATATACTACAGTGTGCTTTCATATGCAAGAACATACTTTTCTTTCTGAGACTGCAACTAAAAAATAACAATGAAAGCAAACTTTTAGCACTATACATTCTGAACCATCTAATAGATGCTTTAGCCTTCAGGGAATTTAGCTCCAGAACTGCCGCTAGGAAATAAAAAGACTGGTTAATGCCTGAAGGGATAAAAAGATCAGCTAACCAAAAAAAGAGAAAAAGAAAAAGTTTTCTTCAAGATGTGAAATGTGCGTTCAATCCTAGATCAAGGACTAGATGTTCAAAGTTCTGTGTATGAGGTTTTACATTACTTTGGAAAACTCTAGAAAAAAGTTTGATATCAGTACACTGAAATCATTTTCAAGCACGAGCAGTAGAGATACCAGCAGTAGAAAATCCGCTGTTTTTATCTTAACACAAAATCATTTAGTGCTCTTATACCCAATCATCACAAAACCATAAAATATCATGATACAGTGAAGACAAGAAAACAAACCGTTCTAATCACTGCATTTTGAAAGCTTTTTGCGAACAAATACAAGATAGTCTAAAAAGGAAGAGAATGATGGCCAGGCGCGGTGGTGCCCGCCTGTAATCCCAGCAGCTCGGGAGGCGGAGGCGGGAGGATCGCAAGTTCTAGACCAGAGGCATTCTGCATAATTTAGCGAGACCCTGTCTCAAAAAGTAAAAAAAATGGGCTGAGGTGCAGCTCAGTGGTCCAGCACTTGCAGAGCATGCAGGTGCGTGGCCCTGGGTTCAACCCCCAGTACCGCAAAAAAAAAAAAAAAAAAAAAAAAAAAAGAAAGAAAAAGAAAAAAAAGGAAGAGAATGATGAATTTTTGCTTCCCAAAATAAAGGAGAAACTTGACAGTAGAAGTGATACTGTTGGCAATCTCAAGAATCTCCACTCCATTAAGGTCAGGTCACCAATAACATACAAACTGCCTGTCAAAAAATAGTCAGTGGATCTGGGATTATCTAGGACGTGGCCACCAACCTTTTTGGCACTAGTGACCAGTCTCATGAAAGACAATTTTTCCACAGACATGGAGAAGAGGATGCTGATCTGACAGGAAACAGAGCCCAGGCAATAATGCAACTGATGGGGAACAGGTGTAAATACAGATGTAAACACAGCCCAGGGGTTGGGGACCTCTGATCTCGTACAATGGTGTTTGATCTCAACCCTTCCTTGAGCATAGCAGCTTTCCCCAGGCCCCACTACTTTCTCACTTTTACAAACGTATGTTGCTTTTATTGCTAAGGAACACACAGAGGAACATTCAAACAGTCTCTCCTTAGTCACAGGTCCCTTATCTGCTCAAAAGACACAAGGTTCTTTAGAACAAGATTTCTCATTTTGCCATCTTTCACAAGATGAACCCCCAGTCCAGTGTATATAGCAGCACATGAAAATACTTGGGGAAGCTGGGCTCAGTGGCACATGCCTGTAATCCCAATGACTTGGAAGGTGGAGGCAGGAGAATTGCAAGTTTGAGGCCAAAGGCAGTTTGTGTCACTTAGCAAGACCCTCAAAATACAAAATCAAAATTGGGCTGGGAGTATGGCGCAGTGGTTAAGCCCTTGCATAAAGCATGTGTGAGGCCCTGAGTTCAACCCTCCACTACCTCACAAAAAAAAAGAGAAAAAAATGTGAAGGAAGGCAGGAAAGAAGGCAGGAAGGAAGGGAGGCAGGCAGGCAGGAAGGAAGGAAGGAAAATGCTTGGGAAAGTATTGATTCTTGAGCCCATCTCTCATATCCTCCACACTTGTTAAGAGCTTTAAAAAAATAGAAACCACCTGGCTATCCCCAAATAGCTCAGAAAAGGCAAGTTGGATACAAAACTTCATCTGGCAATATGCCTGTTAAACTCACCCAATCCTATTCTTCTCTGACACCCACTTTTGACACAAATAAATAACATGCTATTAAATGATTTCTTACCTTAGCTCATCTTGAGTAAAATATCCCTGCCCAAGCTATAGTAGGGATCTTGCTAACCATCAGGATGAATGATGTGAGGGGACTTTGGGAGATAACTGTCAGCCCTTTCAGAACTTTCCCATCATTTTATTCAATACACATTCAGCCATTCGTGATTTACTGATTTGAGTTATCACAAAGTCAGGCAAATGATCACTACTTTTACATAGATACATACATACATGCATACATACATTTATTTATTTATTTATTCATTTAATTTTCAGCACTGGGAATCAAACCCAGGGCCTCCAGCTACATCCCAGCCCATTGCTTCAAGTTATTTTGTCAAATGATGTCCCAATAAACCACTGTTTTTTCCTATTGCTTTCACATGTCCTCATCTAGGGTGAAAGTCTGAGGTTTCCTTAACAACTTCTTTCAGTTAGTTGTTAGGTGCCGTCGAGTCAGTATCCGACTCATAGTGACCCTCATAGGGTTTTCAATGGCAGACTGTTTCGGGATTGCCTTGGGAGTGGATTGCCAGGTCCTGTCCTTCTCCCTCTTTCAGTTACTCTTACATTTAATCCCTTTCATCCTATCATGCCATCTCTTGTTTTTCATTCTGACAACTTATCCTCTATTCACTTTCTCCATATTTCCATTCACCCTAAACCACCACTGTGATCATACTATTTTTTATTTTAAAAGATTAATATAGAAAGTGATCATAGTAGATGATGTCACCAGGGTGGGGAGCAAGACAGCCAGAGGGATATGACAAAGGGGAGAATCACTTTTTAAATATTTCTTTTCATTTTTCTTGGATTTTATTATCGTGTCAATGCCTTTAAGAAGTAAAATAAAATTTTTAAGTAATTATTTTTTAAATGTTTTAGTGCCTCCCCAGAAGCACCTAAATGAACTCTTTATTCTTATACCTGACAGTCAGGTACTGCTGTAGTTTGTCTCCAAGCTACATTTCCAGGCTTATACTATTCAACTGGCATCTGATTCCACCTGATCTTGGAAGCTAAGCAGGGTCGGTCTGGTTAGTCCTTGAATGGGACACAGCCTGGGAATACGAGGTGCTACAGGCTAGGGAGAACAACCTGGCAACCCATTCCTGAAACAATCTGCCATTGAAAACCCTATGAACAGCAGAGAAGCTCTGACAGTAGTACAGGGCATGGCAGTGTTGGGTAGTGCTTCATTCTGTTGTACATAGGGTTGTAACCACCTGGACAGTACCTAACAACAATTATTCAGCTCTTCCTATATTTACACTCCATATTCAGGCCTTTGTTGCTGTTGTTAGGTGCCATCGAGTCGGTATCCGACTCATAGTGACCCTCATAGAGTTTTCATTGGCTGACTGTTTCGTGATTGCCTTGGGAGTGGATTGCCAGGCCCTTCTCCCATTTTTGTGGTGCTGGGAATTGAACTCGGGACCTCAGAGACTGCAGTGCAGTGCTCTACCAACTGAGCTAAATCCCAGCCCCTATCCAGGCCTTTAGTAGTGCCAAAAAATTACACAATCTGAGCCAAGTGCCATGGTGCATACCTGTAATCCCAGTGACTAGAAAGGCTGAGGCAAGATTATCACAACTACAAGGCCATAGGTAGCCTGCATAACTCAGTGAGACTCAGTTTCAAAATAAAAAAAAAAGTTAAAAAAAGGGCTGAGCATGCATCTCAGTTAGCAGTATAGCACTTGCCTACCATATGTGAGGCCCTGAATCCAACCTTCAAGTACTGAAGAAAACTATATATTTTGCCCTGTCACCCAGAATGTCTCTTCTGTTTTTGTCCATCAAAAGCTTACCCAGTTTTGAAGGCCCAGCTTCAAAGCAACCTCCTCCATTAATTTGATCCAGATGCTCTATAAACCCCATAGGTATTTATTCTTCTTTTAACAGTTTTTAGTTATCAGGAAAAAAGAGTACCCCACCAGGAACTTTACAACACACCCTTTTCTGTATGTGTGTTCCTTCATCTATAAAATGGTCACTATTTATGTAGTATATAGCAGTATAGTAGTGTGTGTGTGTGTGTGTGTGTGTGTGTATATATACACACTAGTATGTATATATGTATATATATACATATACTAATATATACTAATATATATATATATATTATATACATACTAGTGTGTGTGTATACACATACGTGTGTGTGTGTGTGTATTAGTACTTTGCTCATAATGGTGTTCATTCTTTGAAATACTTAGTTGGATGCCCACTATCAGTCAAGCACTGATCTGGTGCAAGGGAGACAGCAGTGAGTGAAATAGATGGAGTCCTGCCTTCACTGAATGTGCCTTCTCCTAGGAAAGGCTTTGCCTACAACCATACCACCCTGATGTCCACTCATCCAATCTGAGAAGCTAAGCAGGATCCTTCCTGGTTAGTCCTTGGATGGGAGGTCACCTGAGAATACCAGGTGCTGTAGGATTAGGTGGAGCACCTGGAAACCTGTTCCCAAAGCAATCATCCATCAAAAACCCTATGAATAGCAGGGAAGCACTGACAATAGTGCCAGGCATGGCACAGTGTCTGGGAGTGTTTCTTTATATTGTATTAGTCGAAACCAACCCAGCAACACCTAACAAGGAAAGGCTGAAATTAAATACAACTTTAGAGCTTTTAAAACAGCACTTGGAACATTTTCACTATTATTATTCTTCTCTGTCTTGTTGCTATATAGTATTTCTATTAACAGATAAGGGGACTAAGGTTCATAGACTATCAGATAAGAGTCTGAAGGTCAAATGACTCCTAAGAGATTCTAACTCACGTCTTCCTGATTCATAAAACTGGTGGCCTTTCCACTATGTCAGTGGCTCCAAAATCAGGCTGTACATGAGAACTCTCAATGTAGCTTCTAAAAAAGTACAGATTCTTAAGCTCCGACCCCACAAGAACTAAGTCAGAAATCATAGAAATGAGCTAAAAAATCTGTAGCATTTAAAACCTTCCCAGGTAGCTGTGATACATTGTTAAATCAGAGACTGCAGTATATTAAAAATCTTGCTTATGCTACTTTATTATGCTTATTTGTAAATATCTAATCCATAAATTCACTACAGATAGGCTCCATGTTTTCTTATTTATTTTTTCTCCTTTCTCTCCTAGCAAGTTCCTTATAAGCACTCAATAAGTATTCAAGTAATTAATTGCTTAAATATTTAATTAAAATTACTCTTAAAATGCAAGTGCTCACAGCTGTAGATCTAGAAGCCTGTTATGAGCTATCACTAATCTTCCTAGGGATATTTATTAGTCATCTTAGGGCCAGTAGTTGGGAAGGACAGGCTGCACATCTGGGAATGGAACCAAGAAGGCCCCAAACCAAGTGTTCACCAAATCATCGCACAACCTGAGGCCCCCTTTCTTCCCTTCCTAGCCCTTCCCTTCATTTTCCTTCCCTTCTCTATATTTCATTGACAACTTCAGATAAAATGCACAAGACATGTTGCTAAAAGTCAAGAGTTTCTCCCCCCTTTCATTTAATTTGTTTTAACTTGGCATATGTCTCTCTTTTGGAAAACGGGGGGAAATCTCTTCTTTAAGGAAAGAAAATATTTCATTATTCTTGTCACACCACAAGCATGAAGTTCACTACTATACATTAAGATTATACAGCAAGATCCCAAAATGCAGTGGCTGATTATTCACAGTAGACATATTAAGTCAAGAAGCTTATTTTTCTCTTTGCTAAGGCACAAAGCCTGGGGCTATATGCATTTTTATTACACTTTACTGTCTCAGTTTCACTTGAGGATTAAAAAGAGAGTCAAGGTACAATGCACGTATCCTGATGGATTTTAGGATTTCTTGCTTTAGTGAAAGGAAGGATCTCATAAAGTACCTCAGATTATTGTTCTGGGAAGTGTACCTACTTCCGCGATGACCTAGAAATTCAACCTTTTGTTTCTCTTATAAAAGATCACATTGTATTGTGGAATTTTTTCCCCTGCCATCTTCTGTACTATATAAAACCACATTTTAAAAAATACCTTTAGTTTAGATTTGAAATGAAAATATCTAAAATAGTTCAGGAAAGTCTTATGATTATTTAGGGATCTTACAAACAGCCTTGGGAGTGGAATGATGTGTGAAGAAGAAGGGAGGCTGGGGAAGCCTATGTAAAGCTGGCAACTAAGAGAGACTGTGTAGACTAAGTGCTAGTCCAGGTACAAGTTTTAACTCCAATTCTGACAAATCTACACCAAGAAATGATAGAAATTTATAGCTCCACCCTCTGTTCTTTATTATGA
This sequence comes from Pedetes capensis, assembly GCA_007922755.1. Lineage (NCBI taxonomy): Eukaryota > Metazoa > Chordata > Mammalia > Rodentia > Pedetidae > Pedetes > Pedetes capensis. Next base: position 7,512 of record VMDO01030739.1, read on the forward strand.
AAGATTTATTTAACTTGTGGCTTATCCTCTGACATGCAAAAAGGAGAAAAAGACTGAATGTTGTAGGGTTAAAGCGAACAGTAGGTGAGATCTTCTAGCTTACTGATTTGTAAAGAATGGCTTGGTACTGGTTTGGCAGCTCTGTCAGTGAGAAAAGAAAGGCACTTTTCAGTGGCCAGAGAAGAGCTGGAAACTGGAAACAGGGCCCCTGGCAGACAAGGTTCTTTGATAGGTAGACAAATTGACTGAAGGGAGTCAAGGTCAAGAAACTTGGGAAATGCTGCAAGCATGTAGTAAGTTTTAAGGCATGTTGATTCCCTTGGTTAAGGATTGTTGCACGCATACTTCATCAAATTCTTCCTTCCAGCCTTCATTAAAAAGGTGATTGGTAGAGCAATCTGAAAATCTGCAAGTGTATTATTACCCAAAATATAAGGGTTTTGCCATTGAGCCAAAAAATGCTTAATTTCTGGTGCTTTATCTTTTTCTTCATTTATCTTCAAAATTTCAACCTGCTTCATTTATTTTTTAGTATCAATTTGCTAACTGCTTACATGCTATGTTTTTTTTTTTTTCAAATGATACCAGTTCTATTTTATCCCACTGATAATTATTTCAAATTGCCACTTCTGGTCCTTGGGAACACTCCTGTGTTCTAATACCAGGAGGCATCATTATGTAATTACCATGTGAACATTATGCTACTTATGGCCCAAAATGCTCTTAGAAAGGAACGCTTCAACGGCCTCAGAAAATTTCTGTGAGAATGATATCTTCCAAATGTGGAATAAATAAAGCTGAAGAATAAGTAGCTAAAACTGAAATGTAAATGATTTAACGTAATGATGTTGCAAGGTGGGAGCCACTTGACTTTTAGTTCCTGTTGCAAATCATAGATACATTGTTGTTGTTGTTGTTAGGTGCCATTGAGTTGGTATCCGACTCATAGCGATAGATACATTAGGGAAGCTTTCAAAAGCGAACCTATTTTTTAAGATAAAATCTGCACCAAGTTATATCATCTAAGCAGAGTAATTCAACTTCTCTCCCTTTGAGACAAAAAAAGGCAGAACCACTTCCTATGATTTCTTCCCTCCCTGTCACAATTTTCATAACAATCTGTAGATGTAACTAAAACTAAAGATTTTGACAAATGAAGCAGGATAGGAGGTTGATTGCTGCTTTTCTAAATTAAAATTAATGATACCCTTGAGGTACTTAGGTCTATGAAGTCAACTTAATGTTTATATAACCTGACTCCATTATCACAGAATGAGGCAGTTGCGTGAGCATGAACATCCACAAACAAATTTCCAAAGTGCATTTTAGAAATTGGTAAGGTCAAAGCTTAAAGACAAAACAATGGACAAAGGACTTGCTGTTTGTCCTCTTTTGCTTTCCACTTGATGGAAGAATTCTTCAGAATTAGAGGAGTAATGTATCTAGAGAACTGGTGGCTCTAGGCTGGGGCTCCCTTCCACATCCTGCCCCATGCCTCTTGCAGGGATGCATGACCACTTCCTTTAAGGCATGGTCAGCTCATCTCAGCAGAGCCCCAGCCCTCTTCTGGTAGATTGCACAGAACAGAAAGGAGCGGGGATAAGAAAAAGAGTCAAGGCTGCAGATATCGCTCACTGGTAGAATGGGAGAGACCCTGAGTTCAATACCCAGCAACCCCCCCCCCAAAAAAAAAGAAAAAGAAAAGGAGCCAAAGATTAGGAAAGGAGTCAACACAATAGACACAATAAAGTAGAAGGGGGGAAAAGTTGTAAGAGAAAAATGTTAAAAAGGTGGGTTATGGGTGCCTGGATTCTCACCTACAGGAGTCCCAGCTGAGCCAGGATGATTACTTGAGCTCAGGAGTTTGAGACCAGCCTGGGCAACAAAGTGAAACTCTATCTCATAAAAAAGGTGGATTAATGATGTTTTCAGATGACAAACATCAGTATCCATGCCAAAACTAAACTAATAATTATACTCCTACTCAGAGTGGGTGCTGTGTTTGTACTGGTTGCTTTCCTGAGATCTGTTCTGAAGTGAAATGCAAGAAGCTCTGTTGAACTCCTGAATATCCTAATGTTAAGGAAGCAATAAATAAATTCACAAAAAAGAGAATCCAGCTAATCTTGCATTCAATAAACCCAAGTTGTTTGGCCACAGAGCTGTACCTGTTACATGCCTATCAAAAACCCTTATCCCAAACGTTAAATCAGACCATTTTTCTCAGTTATAATAGAAATCAGTATTAGAAGGATAAGGGGTTTGAACTGAAAAGGATTGCAATTAATTAAAAGAATTTTAACAAAAGCTGTAATGAGACTTAACATTATCTGCAGAATAATGTTTAGAAGGCCCTCCTCCAACACAGAACATGCACACAGAAAACTGTATCAACTGAAAAATTGCAGGACAAAATCTGTGTGTGTGTATGTGTATATGTGTGTATGTATGTATGTCCATGGTTTTATTTGCTAGCCTCACAGCACAAGAATTGTTTTTGGTTTTGGTTTTTTCTTCTTGTTATTAATGGGCTCATTAGTGTAGGTGTAAAATCTGGTTGGTGCATGCCTATGGATATTCATCAAGGGTCTAGCCAAACTAAGAGCCAGAAAATTGAAATGTACGTGCCTAGTTACCTCTTTTCCCTACACTGGAGTCAATATAGTTTCTGTTTGTGGTACAAGTAAAAATACTTGGACACTAGAAAGAAGCCACAGTATCCAGGGTTGTATTTCCTCATTGGGAGGTGATTCTTGCCTCTCCTAAACCTCTAGTGAAGACAAACCTTAAGTTATTAACTAACAGGTCAAATGAAAAAATGGAATCCCTCAAGAATTTAAAACACAGTCATCAATATTTACATTTAGATACATTTATTAGAAATAATTTCTAAAAGCCACAACAGATACCATTAAAAATTTACAGAAGAATGGACTAAGATCTGGGAAACAGTCACAACTAGGAATTAAGAATGTGTTAGGTTTAATTTAATTGGATGATAGGTGCTCATTCATTTTGTCCAATATTACTTTCAAGTCTCCTGTATTCATAGTTTGCACAGTGTTTAACAGATTGTGAGAATTCAAAAAGTCTTCCATTTATTGACTTGAGTGTCTCCTGTGTACTAGACACTGTGCTGAATTTTGAACATCACATTCTTACATTCCACTAGTTATCCTTTGAATGAATGTAGAGACATTTTTACGGCTGTGGATGTAGCTCACTGGCAGAGCACTTGCCCAGTAGGTGCAAGGCCCTGGGTTCAATCTTCAGTACCATGAAAAAAAAGTTCAGAAGACATTTCTTACTTGGGCAAAAGCAGAGAGGTCTCTGCAGGTAGTACATTGTCTATAGAACCCATCTGAAATGAGAAGGCAAAGGAGAATAATATATGGGCCTCATAACTCTCAAATATGATTATTTTAAAATTAGAATAAAACAAATATGGGAGACATTCGACCTTTTGAGTTGTTTTATATATTATTGCTTTGGTTTTTTTAAAATCTAGTATTGTAGACAAAATTAATCTAAATTTTTTCTTTCTTTTTCTTTTTTACTTTGATCCTCAAAATTGGAAGGAAGGAAGAAAGGGAAAGGAAGGAAATGGAAAGGAAAGAAAAGGAAAGAATTTCCCAAAAATTTTTGTCAGGAACCTTGCAAAAGAAATATTTACTGAAAATGTAGTTGTTCTGGTAAAGATCTCTGAATGAGTTATATATTAATCCACTCAACTAATAAGAATTGAGCAGCCACTCAATGCCAGATTCTGTGTTAGTCACTGGGAATACCACAGGGAAATAAAGACATATCCCTGTCCTCAAAGAGCATATAAAAATACCTTTTTTTCTCCTGACATGCATTTATTGAAGGATTGTTGCAAGCTAGATTATGAGTACTCATGGAACAGATGGCAATTTTCTGCCCATCTGGGATAGTTCTAAAGAATAGGCCCCCGTGTATCAATAGATAAGGTTTCTTCCAGTTCTAAGCTTTCATGATCTGTGATCTAATAGTAGAAACAGGATGTATGCTTCCAAAAAGATGTTATACTTGTATTACTTTTTATAAAAAAGGAAACAGGGGTACAGCCTATTAATTCAGAGGAAGTTAGGTTCCTCCTGCCACTTTAAGTAATTTCAACGAAACTCCTTTAGCTCTTTCTTCTTAACTCATCTTCCATAGCTCACTCTCGCCCCCTTTTGTCTCACTTCCTTTTCCTTCCTTTATTGACTGAGACAAATTGTTCACCCTTAACTATACATGATATCCTCAAAAGTTTCCCTATTTGGTGAAACTCATCATGTTCCAAATAAAGTCACATACATGTATGCCATTCCTCCCTGTTCTAATTGCCATATTTCTAGTTTTCTGTATTTGAAATCTAGGCATTTAGTTATTTCTTCAAAAGTTAAGCTCCTAGGATGAGATGTGGCTCAACTGCAGAGTACTTGCCTAGTATGCATGAGGCCCTGGGGATATTCCCCAGCACTACAAAAAAAAGAAAAAAAAAAAAAAGCTCTGATGCCAAATTGAATGGTACTCCCTTCCTTTAAAATACTTTCTAATATGCACCTGCTTTTACATTGCAGGTAATACTATCTAAACTCCAATGCATATCACACCAAGTCTAGTCAATTGCAACAGCCTCTAGTCACAGCCTTGGGATTGCTTTCCAATCTGTTTTATGCTATACAGACAAAACTAAAATTCCTAAAATCCAACTTGCCTCTAAGTAATGAGTTACTTCACAGAAATTTTCAGTGATTCCATTGGCCTACCAGGTAAACCTTGTACCTCAGTCTAGAAAGCTTTGTTTTGTGTTATCTGCCTCCAAGGCACCTACCTAATTTTACCCCCTTGTCCTCCCAATGTCTGCTGCCCCAGGCCTTTCCTGGATTACCACCATTCCTTACCTGCTGTATTTTATGTTTCCAAAGAGCAGGCACTACTGCATTTGATTGATGCATATTCATTTCAGTATTCACACACACACACACACACACACACACACACACACACACACACTTAACAGCAAGGAATTAATTGTGCCAGAATGCAAAGTTAGTGTTGTTGTTAGATGCTACTGAGTAGGATCCAACTCACAGGGACCATATATATGTACAACAGAATGAAACACTCCCCGAAACTGTGCCAGGCATACGATCATTTTATGTTTAAGCCCACTGTTGCAGCAACTGTGTTAATCCATCTAGTTGATCCATCTTTTTTTCATCTATTTGATCCATCTTTTTTTCACTGACCCACTACTGTCCCAAAGAGGATGTCCTTCTCTAGGAACTGGTCCCTCCTGACAACATGTCCAAAATACAAAAGATGCAGTCTAGCCCTCCTTGATTCCAGAGAGTACTCTGACTGAACTTCTAGGACGGATTTGTTGGTTCTTATGGCAGTCTATGGTATATTCAATATTAATCTCTAGCACCATAATACAAAACCATCAATTCTCCTCCTTTCTATAATTTCTAGATTTTGCTTTCTGGTTTGAATATACTACTTTATATTGGTTTAAAACACAGCTATTTAGAAAAGTCTAATACATGAAACCTACAGCCATAGCACTGTGGCATCTGATCCCAGCAGATCTCAGAAGCTAAGCAGGGTGAGGCCTAGTTAGTACTTGGATGGAAGACTGCCTGGGAACACCGGGTGCTGTAGGCTTGGGAAAGGACCCGACAACCCACTCCTAAAAACAATCAGCCATTGAAAACTCTATGAATACCAGAAAAGCACTGACAATAGTGGGAACAGGACCTGGCAATCCACTCCCGAAAATCAATCTGCCACTGGAAACCCTATGAATACCAGAGAAGCACTGACAATAGTGTTTTGTCTGTTTTACATAGGGTTCCTATAAGTCAGACACTGACTTGATGGCACCTAACAACAACAACAACAACAACAACAACAACAACAACAACAACAACAACAACAACAATGCTATCCTTTCAAAAGTTTGTCAAACTTTATTTCCTTCCATAATTGCTCTCAAAATAAAGTGCTTTGTTTCTAAGTAGCTACAGCTTGTGAAGATCTTGGTTACCTTCACATTTTTCTTTCTTATTATTATTCCTTTATTTAGTCAACTGCACACTCAAATCTACACAAAATTTTTCTCCCATGATAATTTGTAAAGTGAAAAATTTTGTGCTTAATTCTTTAGTTTTATTAAGACTTTCCTCAGTGTTTCATTCCTTCATGGGATGCATGTTTAATTTTGTTCTCATTCTCATGCAACTTTGTAAGTGAGTCATAGGAATGGAAATTCATTTTGATCTCATGTTAAATTCTTGACAGTCTTGGGTGTACTCTGGAAACTACCACTGAGGTTCTCCCTGTGTGAAAAGGAAGCAACTTTTAGAGACTGAGAGCCTATAATGAACTCAGGTGCTACATCCATGTGGTCCCTATGAATCTACCAACTGTTAGCAAAGGACATGACCTATGGCATACTCATACTCCTTCACCACCTACGTGTTCCCAGGGAGATTTCTTCTTTCTTTTACTTTTTTTCTGGTACTAGGGGACTAAACCCAGGGCCTCCCGCATACTTTGCAAGTGCTTCACCACTGAGTTGCACACTCAAACCCTTGTTTTATTTTTATCTTGATACAGAGTCTCACTAAATTATATAGGCTGCTTCTGGCCTCCAACTTGGGATACTCCTGCCTCCATGTCCTCAGTTGCTGGAATTATAGGTGTGTGCACCACAGTACCTGGCTACCCCTGGAGATTTACAGTGTGTAAAAAGATTTTTGATTGTTCTCCAATCCCATACAGCCTCCTTCTTGTCCCCACATTTATCTCTTGACTAATTCATTCATAAAATGACCCATTCTAAATTTAGAAATAATTATGTATTCCAAACATTCATGTGCCTGTATTCTTCCATTACCCTCTCTATATTCTTATGGTATTGTATTCTTCAAGACCAAACATTGCCTTGTATTGGGCCATAAAATATATCGACAAATAATTTCCATAGGTATATAAACCTGATTTGGTCTGCATTCAATAAATTAATTGATTAAAAAATTTAAAAGCTAATTATTAATAAATATTTACATAATATCTTTTGAATTTTAATCTCCCAAATAGCAGTTAAGAGCAAGAGCTAGACTGAACAAACTCGATTGCTGGAACTGCCAATTTACAAACTAATTAAGCTTAAGCAAGTTTTTGTTGTTTGCATTTGTGATTGTTTTTGTTTTTGAGACAGTCTCATTATGTTGCCTATGTTGTTGCTGTTGTTAGGTGCTGTCGAGTCGGTATCTGACTCATAGCGACCCTCATAAGGTTTTCAATAGCTGAGTGTTTCGGGATTGCCTTGGGAGTGGATTGCCAGGCCCTTCTCCCATTTTTGCGGTGCTACGAATTGAACTCGGGACCTCAGAGACTGCAGTGCAGTGCTCTACCAACTGAACTAAATCTCAGCCCATGTAGCCTATAATATTCAATAAATAGTACCCATTTTTGTAATGTATGTGGTGCTATGCACATAATAACTTGTTCCTTACTTTATTAACTATAATAGCAACAATAACAATAGCTGTTAACATTTATTGAGCAGTTACAGTGTGGTAGAAACTAGCTGGGCACCATGGCACACATATGTAATCCCAGCACCTACGGAGACTGAGGCAGGAGACTTGTGAGTTTGAGGCCAGGGGCAGCCTGCACAAGTTAGTAAAACTTTGTCTCAACAATAAAAAATAAAAAGGGAATTGAGGATGCAACTCAATGGAAGAGCAATTGCTTAGCATGAGCAAGGCCCTGGATTTGACCCCCCTACCTCCAAAAATAAGAAATTGTATAGATAGATATGGATATATATCATCTTATTTAATACCCTGAAAAACCATGAGTTAGGTCATATTATTGTCTAAATTTTACTAACAAGAAAAGTTAAGATTAGGATAATTTGCAGAGGCATTATCAGGATTGTCCAGAGAAACTCGACCCCAATAGGAGAAATAGATAAATAGATAGGTACGTAGGTAAGTAGATACAAAGATACATAGATGAATAGATTTATTAGAAGGTATTAGCTTATAAGATTATGGAGGCTAACAAGCCCCTTTATCTGTTGTCAGAAATCTAGAGGTGCAGAAAAGCTGGTGGTATTTTCAATTTAAATCCAATGACCAAAGAACCAGGGGAGCTGATGATGTAAATCCCAGTCCAAGGTCAGGAGAAGACCAATGCCCCAGCTCAAGTGGACAGGCAGGACAAAAAAGAAGATGCATTTTTGTTTTGTTCAGGCTTCGTCTAATTGAACTATGCTCATCCACACTGGTGAGGGCAGCCTACTTTACCAAGTCTACAGATCCCAATGCTAACCTCATTCAAAAAACACCCTCAACAGACACACCCATAAATTAAGTTTATTCAGGGTATCCCATGGCACAGTCAAGTTGACACCACATAGAATTAACTGGCACAGATGTGCAGTCATTGTCAGTGGATATTCTTGCTTGTCCCCTGCCTCTGTCTCTTTCTGTTTTTCTGTCTTGCTCATTCTCATTCTCTCTCTCTCTCTCTCTCTCTCTCTCTCTCTCTCTCTCTCTCATGTATGCGCACGTGCGCACTCTTGCTCTCTTGGTCTCACTCTCGCTCTTGCTCTTGCTTGCTCTCTCCCTCCACTTATTCACTTACCCATGTGTTTCAGCAACTTGTCATTAAGTAAATCTTCACTACTACTTACTATGTGCAAGGTTCAGAGCATCCCAAAGGAGGAGATGTGTGTGTGGAGAGAGACACACACAAGGAATGGTCCCTGCTACCAAGGGGTTTACAATCTATTTGAGGAGATAACTCACGTCAATATAGCTGAAATGGATAATATAACAGAAATGTTTCAGGTATAAATCATGTGCCATGAGGAAGCAATTAATTTTAACCTAGGAAGTGAGAAACTGAACATATAAATACAAACAGACAGCCAGGCATGGTGGCACAAACCTGTAATCCTAGCACTTGGGAGGCTGAGGCAGAAGGATCAATCCTAGTTTGAGGCCAGCATCATCTGCGTACTAAGTTCCAGGCCAGCAAGATTTTCTAAAATAAAAAAAGCCCACAAGCAGCCTTACTTTGGTAGAGAAGGGGACTAAGAACATTCTAGAAAGAAGCAGCAGCATGATGAAACGCCCTAGTGTTATTATATTGAATGGAATCCACTGGACCACAGGTAGTTTTGTGGGCTTAGCAAGGATAGTGTTGCTGGGAGTGCAGGGACTTAAGGCTGGGAAGACAAGTTTGGAATGTTCCTCATGATTCTGGGTGTGTAACAGTGAGACAAATCCTTCATTTTTCGGAACCATGTTTGGTTATCCAAATATTTCGCCCAAGAAAAGCTAAACAGGGCTAGGGAGAGAGTAAAAAAATTGTTCTAGATCATTACTTCATTGATGCTGAAAAGTCAGAGCTGAGTTAAGCCAAACTACTTGAGCTACTTTTCTGATGAGATTAACATCTATTTCTTGAGAATTCTGCACACCACAGAAGCCTAAGTTCTGGTGCCCATGGGCAATCTCTGAACACCTCCTAGTGTATCATGGACTGTTGACAACCAAACCAACATCCAGAGTTACAGAGCTAGAATGCCTGGGGCTACTACTAATTCAAGGTTGGTGAAATGCCAGATGACAAAGTGTACTATTTCAACCCCTAAAAATTGTTCTCTTTTTTCCCCAACAAGAATGGAATTCACTAAGCTTACAGGGTATTGTGTAAATATAAATTATAGAAAAATCTAATAGAAAAAAAAGGAATGACAGTCTTTACTCCATGCTGCCTGAGGCATATTTCTCAGTAATTTCCAAGTCTACTGAAAGTTAAAATCTCCAGATTTCTTTCACTTCACTACCCACCCTACATTACTCCAAATTTAAGCCTTGCTATGACTTCTTTGATGCATAATTATTAATCAACTATTAGTTATTATTAAGAATTAATTATAAATCAAGGATCCATTAGTAATTGGTCAACATTAATTCTAAAAACATGAGTGAAAAACAACAGACTAAAACTAAAAGAATAAGTATATGTCATTTCTGAGATCCTTTAGATACTTAATATGATACTAAGTGGCAGCCTCTCTAACTTTGTGTGAAAGACTTTAGAGTTTGGACTTTATTCATGGCTGTCAATGAGTGTAAACAATATCACTTATCATTGTCAAGAGAGAAGAAATCCTTTGTGCTTGGCTTTGGTTTGAGAAAGATGGGCCTTGGAGACCATCTGTAGTAAAGGATATTAAAACCAGAGTTATGAATTGTTGCTTTAGTGTTCTCAGCCCTGGAGACCTAAAACATTTTACAAAAAGGATACATTGTTTTAATTGCTCCTCATTATATGTGATGAGAAAACATCATTTCTCTCCTTTTCCTCCCAGGTGGCTGTGGAGGACCGCGTCAGGCAGCTGCATGAAGCCCACAGGGACTTTGGCCCAGCGTCTCAGCACTTCCTTTCCAGTAAGTCGTTTTCAACTTTCATCTCTTAACCTCTTCATTGCATCTTGCTAGCAAAAAATTAAAAGTTGAATTACAGTCGTCTCTGCCAGATGCAGTAGAGGTATAAATCATACCGAAATACGACTTACTGGATGACTTCAGATGGTAAGGAAGAAGGGGCCAATTAGATCATTTTGCCCAGTCTTCAGCTAATGCATAATTGTTTCCTGCAATGAATTCTCAAGCACTAACTTCATTAATATTTTTGAGTCTATATTTCTGCCTATATCAGTTTACTTCATGAAGTTGATCATCATATAATAATGATATGATCATTCATTATATGTTACTGTGAATCTGTAATACTTTATATAAATCATTAAATAGAGCCTATGGTATTTCCTTTCCCTAATTATTCTTCTCCTTTTTTATCTTTAACCTCTACTCATTCATTTTATTTTCCAGTTTTAATATTTTATTCAGAGGATTTTTATAATCAATGTTATTAGTAAATATTACATATTTTATAATTGATACTAAGAGAGCTAGTTTTAGTAAACTGAGAGTTTAAGTAGTGGAACATCCTATTGATATAACAAAGCATATTGAATTGGCAAGTACCTGTTACTTCCAATTATTGTTGTTAATTTATATCATTCTTTCTTTGGTTATAAAAGTATATATGCTGAATTTGGGGGAAATTAAACAACTATACTTCTACTATATGAGTTAACATCTGTTAACTCACTTTGACCTACTATCTTCTGTTTGTATATACATATTTAGGAGTGTTTATCCATCACCTCAAAGCAATTACTTTGTGCCTGGTGATGTTACAAATATTAAATAATTTAATTTCCATAGCAACTCCATGACATAGGTAGCATTATTATACCTGTTTTAATGATGTGGAAACTGAGGCACACATGTACACAGGTAGTGGTTGAGAGAGCTGGGTTCCAGCTCGAGAAGATAACTCCAGGGTCTCTGTTTTTAATGTTATACTGTACTTTTACTTAATTTATATATTTTATAGAGAGAAAGTAATTCTATATGGTCTCCTTTCAATCATTTGCTGCATTCTTTTATTGCTGCTTTCTGATCCTTTCCTTTGTTTTCCATTCTCCATGGGTTGATAATAAGATCCATACTCACAAATATTATAAAGTGTTTGACTAGATGCTTTCATATGTATCTCCAGTTGGTCATTATCTTTTAGAACAAAATTTCCTAAAAGGTATTGGTCCTGTCTTTTCCTTCCACATCAGTAATGGATTAAGTAAGAAACTGTCATGTTTTCTTGATAGTTCTAACTTTATTGTGAGCATGTGTCTGGTTATTTGGAAAATATCACACATGCATAGATGTTGCCAAGAAAAAAGAGGTAAGTTAAAGGACTATATCCCAATGAATGAGATTGCGGCTTTTAGGAATGGCACTAGAAAAATTATAAAGGCTGCAGATTTTGTGTCCTGTATTTTTAAAAATCTCTGATCAGATTAACTTGCCTTGGTGACAGCCATTCTATTTTATTTAACTGAGATGAAATGTGATAACATACTCCTAGGTGACTCATAAAGTATAAATGAAAATATTACTATTATGAATATTAATAACTCCTCTGTTGCCATGTGTATTAGTCAGCTGTTGTCACTGTAGCAGAAAAAACAACTGAAACCAGTTTATGAAGGAAAGACATTTATTGAGGGCTTTAGTTAGTAGACCAGACCATAACGGCAATGACGCAGGTTTGGCAGAGGCAGGAGGCAGAGCCCATGGATGGTGACCTTACATATTTGTGAGCAGGAAGCAGAGAGCAGAGCCACAGGTCTGGGATAAAAACCTCCAAAGGCCTTTCACCAGTGACACTTCTGCCAAGCCAGACCTACTCTCCAATGTTCCACAACCTCCCAAGACAGCACCACCACCTGGGGACCAAATGTTAAAGTACATGACCTTTAGGGGACACTTTATATTCAAACAATGTTGTTGTTGTTAGGTGCTCTCGAGTCAGTATCTGACTCATAGCGACCCTCATATGGTTTTCAATGGCTAACTGTTTCGGGATTGCCTTGGGAGTGGATTGCCAGGCCCTTCTCCCACTTCTGCGGTACTGGGAATTGAACTCGGGACCTCAGAGACTGCAGCACAGTGCTCTACCAATTGAGCTAAATCCCAGCTCTATATTCAAATAATAGCACCATGTATATTCATTCATACTTTCTTCTCTCAGTCTCCCTCCCCCACTGAATTCCCATCTCTTCCCCATTAAAACTTATTCCTAGAAAATGATATGTTACACACATATAACCCAGGTGACAGGTAAAATTTAATGTGTACTTCTTCTGGGTTATTTGCATTTTAATAGCATAAAAATCTATAAGCCTGAGAAATGACTCTCTGGTGATAGAATGTCAAGCATAAGCTCTGATTGCCAGTTGGAGTATCCTCTCACTTCAAATTATACCATATCAGTGTCCACTTCCACAAAGTTCAGGCATGTTAGACATGGACACTCTTAAAGAGATTAATCTATCATCCTGAATGGAGCCAGTCATAGAAACCACCAAACTCTTAGATGCCATATGGAATATCAGTATGTACGTAGAAGCTTTGCTTGTACATAAAAACATACCAATTAGTTTTAAGAGATATTGAAGAAGTATGGCAGTAAGACTAAACAAGGATTGTGTCACCATATTATCCCTTTATTTATTTATTCATTCATGTATTTATTTGATTTGCATACAAATTTTTGCATACAAAGTTTTATTATGGGATTTTCATACAAATACATCCTGTATTTTGCTTAAATTACAAAGGTAATATATGCTCATCAAGGGAAATCTAGAAGGCACAGAGTATAAATAGCAAAAGGAAAATTATCCACAATTCTACTACTCAGAGAAAACCT
>VMDO01030740.1:0-11406 GCA_007922755.1 Pedetes capensis
CCAGTCTTTGTGAGTTAGATGAGTTTCTTGAATACCACATATTGATGGTTTGTGTTTTTTCATCCAATTAGCCAACCTCTGTCTCTTAATTGGTGAGTTAAGACCATTTACATTAATAGAGATTATTGAGGAGCATTTATTGTCATTTATCCAATCATTACCTGTTACTGATTTATGATTCATGTTTGCTTTGGACCTTCCTTGTGTTGCACTCATGTCAGCTAACCAGTTCTTTGATTTCCTTTGTAGGGTTGTCTTAACTCTCCTGGATGTGGTAATTGATTTATTATCCTCTCCAGTGCTGGTTTGGTGGTTGCGTATCATTTAAAAGCTTCAATGTCATTAAATGTCTTATATTCCTCATCTATTATCAACGATAATTTTGCTGGATGTATTAGTCTAGGCTGGAGATTGTTTTTTTCTTAATATTTGAATCACCTGTGTCCATTCCTTTCTAGCTTTCAATGTTGATATGGAAAAGTCTGCAGTAATTTTAATGGCTATTTTTTATAAGTAATAAGGGGTTTCTGTCTTGCTGCTTGCCGGATAGTGTCTCTGGTCTCTAACGACAGGAATCGAGCAACGATGTGTCTTGAGGATGATCTATTTAAGTCAGCCTTCATGGGAGTCCTGAAAGTCTCAGTGGTGTATATGTCCATTTCCTGTGCTATCTTTGGGAAATTTTCCTTGAGGATATCATTTACTAGGTTGTGAAGGCCTGCAGTGATTCTTTCTTCTTGTTCAGGAACACCCATAATTCTTATATTTCTTTTTTTCTCTCTATCTGAGTTCTCTTGGAAATTTTTTTTTAAACTTTTATTATTGACTCCATTTCTAATTGCTTGTGTTTCAGCTTGTTTATGTCATCTTCTGCCTCAGAGATCCTTTTCTCTGATTCATCCAGCCTTGAAGAGAAGGATTCTTTAACCGTATTCAATTCTGATAATTTGGATTGAGTATCAAGCAAAGTGGCTTGATTTTTCTTAATCATTTCTAACTGGGATGACAGAACAGCTTCCAAATTAGAAATCTTTCTTTCAATTATCTCCAGAGTATTTGTAGTATTTGACTTTATTTCTCTTAGCATGCTTATAACCATGACTCTGATCTCCGAATCAGAGTTCTCTAAGAATTGCGAGTCCTTGGAATTATCTGTTGGGGGTTTATGATCTGTGGAGCCTTCAGCTCCATCCTGCCCCTTTGTGGTTTTTGTATGTTTACTTGATTTGCCCATAATGTGGTCTGGGAAATAGAATTTGTCTTTCCTGATTATTCAGGACTTCTTCCTCTGTTATTCCTTTGAAACTGGTGCTGAATCTCTGGTGCTTATTAGAGCTTATGAACTGGGTATGTTCTTGGCTATTTGGTCTGAGTGGTTGACACTTTAGTCTACCAGCCCAACTCCAAGGGGGTAAGGGTTAGGGAGGCGATAGCTTTTACTTCTCTTCTGTGGGGTGAGAAAGGGGGGGATGTGGTGATAGAAGAGGGGGAAAAAGGAGGTAGAGGACAGAGGCTAATAGAAATTTCTATCAAAATTAAAGTTAAGGTTAAGATTTAAGGGATAAATGATTAAAACAATGACACATATATACCTTAAGAAATAGAGAAGAAGAATAGAAAAAGGGAAGGGAGTAAAAGAAGAAAGGAAGAAAAATAGGGAAGAAAAAGAGAAAAATAAAAAAGAAAAGAACGAAAGAAAAAAAAGAAAAGAAACAAATCTCACACATACACGCTCCCAAACAGTAATAAAAACACTTGTAGTTGGATGTGGTGGTACACACCTGCAATCCCAGTGGCTTGGGGTCGGAGGCAGGAGGGACGCAAGCCCAAGTTCTGTGCAACCCAATTAGACCCTGTCTCAAAAAGCAAAAAAAAAAAAAGGGTCCCGGGGTGCAGCATGGCAGTCCAGCACCTACCAAACAAGCAGGCACAGGACACTGGGACCAAACCCCTGTACAAATAATAATAATAATAATAATAATGAAATAAAAATAAAATAAAGAAAAAATAAAATAAAAAATAAAATAAAATAAAATAAGATTCCAGACCTCACGCATACATCCTCCCACATACATATAAAAACTCTTGTAGTCACGTGCAGTGATGGATGCCTGGAATCCCAGTGGCTTGGGGGATGGAGGTAGGAGGATTGCAAGCCCAAGATCTGTGCAGCCCAGCAAGACCCTGTCTCAAAAAGCAAAAAAAAAATATGGGCTGGGGGCACAGTGTGTCGGTCCAGCTCCCACAAAGGAAGCTGGCTCAAGACCCTGGGTTAACCCCCATTTTAAAAAAACCACTTATATGTTCATGGAGGTGGAGTCTGAACTGAGGACACCCAGTTCGACCAGGTGGAGTTGATATTGCAGGATGCAGTGCTCCCTACAGATCTCAGGGTGGCAGTGTTTCCACACAATCCGCAATAACAGTTGGACTTATTGGGTCGATATAGCAAAATGCTGCATAATATCCTGGATTTAATCAGGGCCCCGAGTGCCCAAAGAGACTGTTCCACGAAATATTCTGTGACTATTTTATTGTTCGAGATGCAGTGGAACCTGTGGGGTCTTCCCTGGTGTTCTCCCTGTCCCACGTAGTTCTGGTGCCAATTCCCCAAATCAGAGATTTCCTCCCCAAAACCTACAGCATGGGGGGAATATCACTGCTATCGTGGAGTTTTTTATTGCAGGGCTTTCCGCCCACTTGGGAGGACCATATCCTCTTGTGGGTGGGATGCTCTCCCGCCGACCCAGAGGGAATCTGAAACAGATTTTGTCGTGTTCTGTGATCGCACTCTGAACCGCTCTGCTTGTGGCTAATTGTGCCACTAGGGTCTGCCAAAAAGGAGCTCTCTGTCTGAGTCGGGCTCAGTTGCCTCCACAAACCCCAGATTTCTCCACAGCACAGTGAGTTGATTTGGGCTCACCTCTCGTGTGTCTGGGATCCAGGTATATGTGTGCCCATATATGTGTGGAGATCGTGTCTGTACACCTGACCTGCCACAACAGGAGAGAGGGAGCCGCGTCTCAGCTCTAGACTTGGATCGCTGGCACCGGTTTCCCCATTCACTCTGTGGCCTCTACAGATGGCGATTCCGTGTGCCACCTCAAACTGACTCACCCAGAATTTGTAGTTTGTGTCCCGCAGGCAGGGTGAGAGTGTGCTACCAAGGTTGCACTCCGTGTTGGGTCCGGCCCCCGTGGGTGCCTGTGCTCGAAGTCCCCTCCAAGTCTCCGGGATTCTATCCGCCGTCTGTGTGATGGTGAAATGGCGGCAGTCACGCTGCTGACCACTGTGTAGCTCCTCCGAAGCCAAATCCTTGATTTCAGTGTACGCCTAGTTTCATTCTCTATCTCTCAAACTAAATTATCACTGTTTCTATTTATTCAATTGAGTTTTAACCCCCTAATCGAGGCTTCCCATTACTCCAAAACAGAAGGCATGTGTTATCTGTCCGCCATCTTGACCCCACCCCCTGCTACTTTATTTTTCTTGTTAGGCAAAGTAGAAATACATTTTGATGGTGTCATTAATGGGAGAACAGAGGCAAATCTTTCAATTTTCCTGTCTCCTCCAATGTATAATAAAATGTTCCTGTGGTAAAGTTGAGAAAACAACCTTCACACTGAAAAGATGCCTCTTTCCCCAGGGGAGATATCATGGCAGCCCCCCTGTGTGCTCTGGGCTGTTGCAGTCTTGTACGGGACCACACAATACCCTACCACCAAGCTTTCCCTGTAGCTGCCTTTGTTCAGTGACCCGCCTACCAGTATCCTTGTCAGAGCAGCCCTCATCATTTCTCCCTAGCTTCCATTCAAAGGTTTATAGAACCAATCTCATAGTCACTGCAATCTCTGTTTCCCCGAATCATTATTGAAAGTCCAAGCATCCCAAATAGCCTGATATCATAGAGCTATCTCCTCAACCCTACAATCTCACCCTGGCTTTCATCCCACTATGTCCTCTGCAATTTACCATGTGCGTAAGCTAAATTCCTACCACATAGTCCTTGTGTGCCTTCTTGGTAAATTCACTCTTTCTGTTTCATAAGTATCTACTTCATACTCTTTTGTTCTCAAAAATCTCTCATATTTCATAGAAGTAATAGATGACATCAGATAAGATGCTCATATTCTCATCATTTAGACTACCTGCCACCCCCGCCCCCAGGATCTGCTTCTGTACCTACACTGTTGTTAGGTGGTGTCAGTTGGGTATGACTCATAGTGACCCTATATACAACAGAGGAAACATTCTCCAATATTGTGCCATGGCCACCACTATGTCAGTGCTTATCTCCTATTGATAAGATTTCAATGGCTGATTATTTCAAAATTGTGTCTGGAGTGGGCTGCCAGGTAATTTTCCCATTTTTGTGGTGCTGGGATTGAACCCAGGGCCTCAAAGTGCACAGAGCAAGCATTCTACCAACTGAGCAAAACTCCAGCTCTATACCTACATATTCTACTATTAATCTTGTTAAATTACATTGTGTTCCATACCACTCTATTGCTAACACCCTGAAGGTACCCTGCATCTCAATTCCTTTTACCTTTTTAAGAACATTGTTTTTTAATTACTCCTTTTCCCTATTGTATTGTCAATTTCTTTCTCTAATGTATCATTCCAGCAAACAAATTGTGCTTTTCTAGCATCCATTTAAAAAAAATCCTATGGGCTCTTGCTTCCTTCCAGTTCTTGCTTTACATCCTTCTTCCCTTCACAGAAAAATTCCTTGAAAGAAATTTTTATTATTCTCTGCACAGTCTTATCTCCTAGTCTCTACTGTACTTACTTCAAATATGCTTGTATTTTTGTCTTGCCGCTAACATGATGTTTTGCCATGGTCAAATGCTTTGTTGTTGTTAAGTCCCATCAAGTCTGGTTTGACTCATAGCAACCCTATGTACAGCAGAATAAAACACTCCTTGATTCTTGCCAGGCATACAATCTTATTTAGGTTTAAGTGTATTGTTGTAGACATTGTGTTAAACAATCTGATTGAGGGTTTTCCTTTTTTGCATTTACCTGCCACTCCCCCAAACTTGATGTCCTTCCTCAGGGATTAGTCTATTCTGACTACATGTCCAAAATACATAAGAGACACTCTACCCATCCTTGCTTCCAAGGAGCACTCTTGTTGTACTTCTCCTAGGACAGATCTGTTGGTTCTCTTGGCAGTCCATGGTATATCCAATATTTGTCTCCAGCACCATAATTCAAAAGCATCAATTCTTCTCCTGTCTCCCTTGTTCAGTGTCTAGCTTTCACAACCATATGATGAGACCGAAAATACCACAGCATGAGTCGAGTGCACCTTCATATTCAAAGTGACATCTTTTCAATACTTTAAATAGATCTTTTGCCATAGCTTTTCCCAAAGCAATGCATCTTTTGATTTCTTCATTGCTGCTTCTGTGGGTGGTGACTGTAGAAGCAAGTAAAACAACATCTTGGACAACCTCAAACTTTTCTCCATTTATCATGACTTTGCATACTGACTCAGTTGTAAGGATTTTTGTTTTCTTGATGTTGAGTCACAGTCCATAGTGAAGGCTGTGTTCTTTTATCTTCATCAATAAATGTTTCAAATCTTCTTCACTTTGAGCAAGCAGAATGTGTCATCTGCATAAGGCAGGTTGTTAATGAGTCTTCCTCCAATCCTGATGCCCCATTCTTCTTAAAGTCTAGCTTCTCAGATTATTTGCTCAGCACAGAAATTGAAGAGATATGGTAAAAGGACAGAACCCTGACACACACCTTTCTTGACTTTAAGCCAAGCAGTGTTTCCTTGTTCTGTTCGAACAACTGCTTCCTGGTCTGCATACAGATTCCACGAGTACAATTAGGTGCTCTGATATTCCTATTCTTTGAAGTGTTATCCATAATTTGTTATGATCCACACAGTCAAATGCCCCCACACATCTGTCAGTTTGCCACACTGTGGGGGTTTGCATGTTGCTATGAAGCTGAAAGCTATGCTACTGGTGTTACAGACACCAGCAGGGTCACCATGGTGGACAGATTTCAGCTGAGTTTCCAGACTAAGACAGACTAGAGAGGAGGACCTGACAACCTCTTCCTGAAATAATTAGCTATTGAAATCCCTATGAATAGCAGAGAAACACTGTCAGATATAGTGCCAGAAAATGAGCCCTCTAGGAAAAGAGGCACTACAAAGACTACTGGGAAGAGTTTGCTCCTCAAAGTAGAGTCTGCCTTAATGATGGAAATGGAGTAAAGCCCCAGGGACCTCCATTCACTGATGTGGCATGACTCAAACTGAGGAGAAATAACTGTAAACATCTATTAATAATTGGAACATGGAATGTACATAGTATGAATCCAAAAAAATTAGAAATCATCAAAAAAGAATTGTAGCACATAAACATTGGCATTTTAGGCATCAGTTAGCTAAAATGGACTGGCTTGTGCCATTTTGAGTTAAATAATCATATGGACTACTATGCTGGGAATGACAAAGAGAAATGAAGTTGCATTCATTGTCAAAAAAGACATCTCAAGATCTGTCCTAAATACAGTGCTGTCAGTGAAAGAATAATATATATACACCTATAAGGAAGGCTAGTTAATATGACTATTTTTCAAATTTATATACCCACCACTAAGGCCACAAATGAATATAAAGAAGATTTCTTCCAGCTTCTGCAATCTGAAATAGATCAAACATATAATCAGCATGTATTGATTATTACTGGTAACTGGAAAGCAAAAATTGGAAACAAATAAGAAGGCTGAGTAGTCAAAAATATGACTTGGGTGGCAGAAACAATGCTGGAGATTGCATAATAGAATTTTTTCATATCAATGACTTTTTCATAGAAAATACATTTTCTTACCCACATAAACAATGAGTACACACATGGACTTTTCCAAATGGCACATACAGGAACCAAACCAAATTGACTATATTTATGGAAAGAGACAATGGAAAAGCTCAATATCAAATTTCAGAATGAGACCAGGTGCTAATTGTGAATCTGACCATTAACCGCTCATATGCATGTTCACACTGAAAATTTGAACAAGTGTACAAGAGCCAAGGTATTACCTTGAGTATATCCCACCTGAATTCAGAGACAATCTCACAAACAGGTTTAATGAATTAGATATGAATGGTAGAGGACCAGATGAATTGTGGCATGACATCAAAGATACCATTCATGAGGAAAGCCAAAGATTATTAAAAAGACAGGAAAAAAAGAAAAGACCAAATTACATGTCAAAAAACTCTGAAACTTGCCCTTGAATGTCGAGCACCTAAAGCACAAGGAAGTCATGATGAAGATAGGGAACTAAACAGAAAATTTCAAAAGGCAGTTAGAGAAGATAAAACCAAAACATTTTTATGACATGTGCAAAGAGCTGGAGACAGAAAACCAAAAAGGAAAACCCACTCTATTTTTCTCATGCTTAAGAAACTGAAGAAAAAATTCAAGCCTTGAGTGGCAATAGTGAAATATTCTACAGGGAAAATATTGAATGATGCAGGAAACATCAAAAGAAGATGGAAGGAATATATAGAGTAATTATACAAAAAAGAATTGGTGTAAGACCAACCATTTCATGAGGTTGCATATGATGAGGAACCAATGATATTCAAGGAAGAAATGGTAAAATGCTACCAAATAATAATTCCCAACTTAGAGAAGTGCCTACTATGAGGCACCAACATGTGTCTGTCAGCTTATTGTGCTGTGGGGGCTTGCATGTTCTTGTAATCCTGAAAGCTATGCACAGGTTTTTCAGATACCAGAAAAGACCACCCATGGTGGACAGGTTTCAGGTGAGCTTCCAGACTAATGCAGACTAGGGAGCCTCCTCCCTACAGCAGCTCACTTCCCAAACAATTAGCCATTGAAAACCCTATGAATAACATAGAAACACTGACAGATATAGTGTGGGAAAATGAGCCCACCAGGTTGGAAGGCATTCAAAAGATGAATAGGGAAGAGTTGTCTTCTCAAAGTAGAGTCAACCTTAATCATGGGAATGAAGTAAAGCCCTTGTGACCTCTATTTGCTAATGTTGCACAACTTAAAATGAGAAGAAACAACTGTAATTATCCATTAATAATTGGAATGTGGAATGTACATAGTATGAATTTAGGGAAATTAGAAATGGTCAAAAGTGAAATAGAGTGCATAAACATCATTTTCTAGGCATCAATGAGCTAAACTGGCCATTTTGAATCAAATCATCATCTGGTCTGTTGGCAGCCATAGCACCCTGGCATCTGATCTTGCCTGATCTCAGTAGCTAAGCTGGGCTGGCCTGATTAGCCTTTGATTGGGAGACCAGCTGCTGCAGGCTGGGGAGAAGGACATGGCAATCCATTCAAGAAACCATCTGCCATTGAAAATCCTATGAATAGCAGAGAAGCACTGATAATAGTGGTGGCCATGGCATAGTGTTAGGGAATGCTTTGTTCCGCTGTATATAGGGTCACTATGAATCAGACCTGACTCAACACACGTAACAATAATCATATAGTCTACTCTGCTGAGAAATAGGGTTACATTCATCATCAAAAAAAGTCATCTCAAAGTCTGTACTAATGTACAATGTTGTCAGTGATAGAATAATATCCATATACCTGCAGGGAAGGTCAATTAATATGAATGTTATTCAAATTTACACACCCACTACTAAGGCCACAAATAAAGAAGTGGAAGATTTTTACCAGCTTCTGCAGTCTGAAACAGATTGAACATGCAATAAAGATTGACTAATAAATACTGGTGGTTGGAATGCAGTAGTTGGAAACAAAGAAGAAGGGTAATTAGTTGGAAAATATGGCCTTGGTGACAGAAGTGATGCTGGAGATCCCATGACAGAATTTTGTCAGGCCAGTGAACTTCTCATCACAACTACATTTTTTTCACCAACATAAATGGTGACTATACATATGGAATTCACCAGATGGAATATACAGGAACCAAAGAACTACATTTGTGGAAAGGAAAGAGTTAGTACTTGGATGGGAGGCTGCCTGGGAACACCAGGTGCTGTAGGTTTGGGGGAAGGACCTGGCAACCTACTCCCCACTCCAAAAAACCAATCAGCCATTGAAAATCCTATGAATAGCAGAGAAGCACAAACAATACTGCTTCACCTGTTGTAAGTAGGGTCTCTATGAGTCGGACACTGACCTGACAGCATTTAACAACAACAACTACACACACACACACACACACACACACACACACACATATACACACACAGACATATTGTCTGAGTACACGAACAGGCTGTGTCCCTCTTGTTCTTGTTGCATCCCCAGTACTTGGAGCAGTGCCTAATATCTAATGTGTGGTATTTATTCATTTAAAATGCAACTAAGTACAGGTCAGTGTAGAAGGCAGTATAACTTATGTAATATAACATAAAGCACTCAGTAAATTAAAACAGACTTGTACTTAAAAATATTTTCTGGAACACAAGGGAATAGGAACAGAAATCTGGCTTTTAATTTTCTAGCCTTTGTTGAGATAGATTTGGGTTTGACTCAAACATAGAGAACATTCCCATTTGTACTTGTAGTGGCAGAAAACCTCTTGTGGCATTAGAAATGGTATCGGCTTCTTGAGCATTATTATTTTTTTTTTTTGAGGATCATGTGTCAAATCCATATGTCACACCTGAATTTCTTGGTATCACATGGAGGAATAAGATGTGGATGATACATATTACTTGCTCTTTCTTAGAAAAATCTGAACAAGCTATCTAACCTGAGTTACCATCCATGACACTGCTTCCAATCATCTCAAAGAGGAAGGTTGATATAAATGTGTGATGCGCTAATCTCATTTACAATGGGTCTTGGTATGTTTGTAACTTTCAAAGATGTCAGATCTCCTGCTTTTCTATTTAAGTTTCTGTTTTTTATATCAATCACAGATTTTACATTTCTGAAAGCATAATGTTGCAGCAAATCTTTAAGCTATTTTTATTTTAGGGGATGAAACTTATGCCTTATCATTTCACAGTAGGGTTAATACATTGAAGAAGAAATGTGAGAAAAAAGCAGTGATGATGAAGACAAACTGGAGTCCTACTAAAATGTGGCAAGTGAAGTCCAAAGATTTCAATCACCTTAAAAACTCAGTAGCCTAACTTTGAGGTTAGAAAATAGTGGTGGGAGCCTCTCAGTTTATAATACAAGGTTTCTGGATGGATGGCTGCTAGACATAATCCATCTAAGTGCTAGTTGCAGTTGTGGCAACTTGGTGGCAGTTGTACCCTCAGGCCAAACAGAAAGGATTGATTTTGGGTACTGAGACTGGCTGGAGCTTCTAGGAAAATGGTGGCAATTAAAAAACTCTTGCAATTAGTTCATTTCTAGAGAAATTGGACAGAAGAATACTGAGGATGTGATGCTCACATTCTGCCTCCTGTTTCCTTCAAGATTGTTCTCTGCCTGGTCCTCATACTCTCACCAGGAAGAAGAACATCACTAGTATTAGGACCCACTTGCTTTACCTCAGCCCCACTGCCAGGGACCTTTGCCTGAAGGTTTACTGTACTCTGATTAATGCATTGAGCAAAAAAGTGTGAAATGATATACAAACAAATGTTTTTGATGGCACCATGGATTTCCTCTGTATTTCAGACTGTTTTAGTGGCTCATTCTAATCTAGTCACTAATTGTTGCTGCTTCACCAAGCATTTGCTGACAGAAAACCACATTTAGAAAAGAAATCAAATCTGCATTTTGGAGTTGTTGTTGTTAGGTGCCATCCAGTCGGCATCAGACTCATAGCGACCCTCATAGGGTTTTCAATGGCTGACTGTTACAGGATTGCCTTGGGAGTGGATTGCCACATCCTTCTTCCATTTTTGGGGTGCTGGGAATTGCACTCGGGACCTCAGAGACTGCAGCGCAGCACTCTACCCACTGAGCTAAATCCCAGCCCCATTTTGGAGTTAGCAGCATTGTATTTCTAGTTTCATGCATGGTGGATCCCTTATAGAGCTATATTTAATGTGCTTCTCATTAAAAAAAGAGAGGGAAGTGTCCAAAGCTTTCTCAATGTTGTTTTGTCTTTTGTTTTTGTTTGCACAGCTCACCATGTTAAAACGGGAACTTGCGAGGTGGTGGCACTCCACAGATGCTGTAATAAGAACAAGATAGAAGAACGGTCACAAACAGTCAAGTGTTCCTGCTTCCCCGGGCAGGTGGCAGGCACTACACGAGCTGCTCCATCTTGTGTGGATGGTGCGACTTCTTCCATTGCTCATTGTGACAGTGTAGTAGGGAACTGCTTGGAACTGGAACCTCACTATAATGCTGTCAACTGGAGTCAGACCTAGGAAATCATGCTATAAACCATCTGGCTGAAATGAAGTGATTGGGAGGAGGCACATTTGGAAATCTAAAATCCTTTG
>VMDO01030741.1:0-20920 GCA_007922755.1 Pedetes capensis
ACTTATCATTTCCCTATTCTATTGTATTCTATTTTTCCTTACAACCATGAAATAATTATTTCAATAAGGTTGCGCTACCTGAATGCTGAAAAGACACCAAAACTATTGTTTATTAACATCTTTGTGGGTGAGGGAAAGATTAAGTGTCAAAATAAAGAGTCACTGTTTTAATTTCTAGAAAGGATTATTTAAGCAAATAGAAGAAATATACTTAGAGGCTTAAAGTACAGTACTCAGGAAATAATTGCTAAAGTAACAACTTCATTAAAAATAAAAATGAGCTCATTTAATTGAATTACTTGTAATTGCTAATCAATTAGGAACACTTCCAGAAAGGTTATGGCATTCTTGGATTTCAAGTTAAATGACTCTCAGGGGACAGAAAACTCATTAACTGTTCCATATTTAAAAATAAAATAAATCGAGATCTTGCATTGTAGAAATTTCGACAGTTTTAGAGCATTTTAAAGTAGAATATCATTAAAAGAAACAGAGGATCTTTCCTACAAAAGGTGAAATGTTTACAATGATTACTGCAGAAGTTGATGTTGGAATGCAGTTTATATTCAAATAGCACATAGATATATGGTATTAATTCCTCATAAAAATGTTAAATTTCATTCAGTGGATTTTTTTGTGAAAATCACATATACTAACAATATGCAAAGACTGGCTGCGACTCAATCTCTCTGCCACAAATATGAGCCACATGCACTGTCTTAACACCTCTAATGCTGCTGTTTACCAGTTGTGTGACCTCAGCAAATAAACTGAATGCTTTCTATCTCTGTTTCTTAGCCTGCAAAATGAGGTAGGTAACAGTAATAATTCTGAGAATTAAATAATGTAATATGTGTAAAGTCCTTTAAAAAGTGATAGGAACTGGCAATATCCAGTAAATTTCAGTAGTTGTTGAAGCTGTTGTAAAAATAAATAGAAATGACTATGGTTGCCATTATTGCTCACTTTCCTTCCTGTCCATTTGGACATTTCCCTTTTGCTTTACATAAAAAGGAAAAATTATCATCTACTACTCTAAATGCAACCCATAATTTCCTTTAAACTCTTACATTGCACATTTCTCTTGTAAGACCACATCCTCTCATGAATTTAATGTTTGATTATCTATACCTCTGACATGAAGAAAATTTTTCAGATCAAATATGAACTGCAATTGGGTTTTTCTTGTTTGTTTTCCTTTCTGCTGCTACTTTCTAGTGCTTAACTTGTGGAGACTGTATATTCTATAATATGCAGCATCATGTCTAGGAGCTCCCCCAATGCACACACATGCACATAAGACATATTTCTGTTTCCCTCCATAAGTTTTTTTTTTTCTCCCTTGAGAAGCACTATCTCTGCTTACATGTGAAAAATGGTAGGTAACTGAAGTTCAGTACTCTGTCCCGAAGAAAAAGAATCAGGAGAAGGCCAAAATAGGTTTGGATACTTAGTTCTCACATCAACGACTGATTCTTCTACTCAGCACATAAGCTGTGAACAAAATTTAAAGTATCTTCCTATCATTTCGCATATAATCTCTGTATAATGAGACTAAAAGAGACAGAACACAGAGAGAGAAAAAAAGAGAGAGGGAAATTGAAAGAGAGAATGAGAGAGAAAAAACTATGTAATGAAGAAAAGCTCGGCAACTTCATAATAAATTGCTAGCCTCTGGAGGGTGTGTTGGTGGGGGTGTGTATATGTGTTGTCTATTTGTCTATTTTATTTGTAAATTCTGTGTCTCCATTTATGTGAAAAATGAGAACTTTGGCTTCTTGGCTAGATATATGAAAACAGCCCTCTCCTCGGTGAGGAATATATTTATTTCCTTTACTTTTTGTGCATCACACTTCAGTTCAAAATTTAGAAAGTTTGAGTCAAAATTTTCCTATAAATGAAAACAATTTTGGTTTATCACAAGGAGGCTGCATGATTTTACAGACTGAAAAATACCTAAGACAAGAAAGTCTTTCTTTATCTTGTTGGAGTAACATTGTTTTAAACAGCATATTCTAACATGCAAAGGACTCGACAGTTCTATACCGGAGACTAATAATTAGGTAAAATTAATGTCAACATTCTTTGAAAACAGATGATAACAATCAACCAAGCAACTTTTTAATATTATACCTTTGAGTTTAAGGAATTATATTATCTTGGAAGAAAAGACATTTTGAAGAGAATGAATTAAAGTAGTGATATTCAACCCCTGTGTTTTCTAAAGCCTTAGAAACTGGTGCCAGAAAGAGAGAGAGAGAGACTGACTCTGTGTGTGTGTGTGTGTGTGTGTGTGTGTGTGTGTGTGTGTGTGTGTGTGTGTGTGATAAATAGAAACTTAATAAAACTAATATACCATAGACAGGAAAATTTATTATAAATAACAGGATGATTAGATTTAACAAAGGTTGGACAGACATATGATGAGATGAGGTTTGGTAGTTTCATCACAAGAGAGAAAATAATTTCTTCTCTTTCTTCTCTTTATAATTTTTTTATTTTCTCATCATTTACATTCTCAACACCAAAACCCAAACACATAAAGTATTGAGTAGATTTTTCACAAATAGACAGTAATACTCTACTTGTGCTTGGACAATAAGTCTTTTTCCAAAAACAATTTGTCAGTTTATTGTGATTGATAAAATACAGCAATATAAAATACTCTTTGATTCCTTATATAATATGACAACATAGAAAATAAATTATAGCAGACTCAAGAGAACATCTCCACACAATATTATGCAATTATTTACAATTTGTAAGTGTGGATCAGCCTGCAGCCATAGTACTGTGGCATCCAATTCCGTCAGATCTCAGAAGCTAAGCAGGGTTGGGCCTGGTTAGTACTTGGATGGGAGACTGCCTGGGAACACCAGATACTGTAGGCCTGGGAGAAGGATCTGGCAACCCACTCCTAAAAAATCAATCTGCCATTGAAAACAGAGAACAGCAGAGATGGACTGACAATAGTGTCTCGTCTATTGTACTTAGGGTGGCTATGAGTCTAGCACCTAACAAAAACAACAAAAGGTGGATCGGTTTTCAAACACACTATTTTCATAGAAATGCTAAAATCTCTTAGCAAGTTAGTGGAAAAACAGTCCCACTCATTCACTGCCTAGATTCAACATACTTTCTTGCATGTAGATTTTTTTATTAGGATAGTTTTAGATTTGCAGAGAAAATGTTAAGATAGTACAGAGGTTTACCATATATTCTTCATTAAGTGTTCCCTATTAGTAATATCTGTGGTGGATTTATTATATTTAAAGAATGAATATTGATACATTCCAATGAACTGAACTCTAAATTTTTCTCATATGTCCTTAGTTATGACCTAATGTCCTCATTTCAGGATACCACCTAGAACAAACACCACATTTTTTATTTTTCCCTTTGATTGAGACAGAGTTGTATTAAATTACACAGACTATCTCTAGCCTCAAACCTATGATCTTTCTGCCTCTGCCTTCTGAATAACTGGATTACAGGGATGCACCACCACTCCTTGCCACCTCTTATCTTTATATTCTGTGTTATATATCTATTTTCATTAAATTAAATATGTGAGGTTTAAATTTTAAAAAATGTTACAGTAAAAGACACATTGCCATTAATCCTCTTCAAAATACTTCCCTTGGTTTCAGACACACTTATCCCATCATTCTTGCCACTTTCTGAAGCAGTTTTGGAAGTCTTCTACTATGAGTATCTTTAGTTCCATCCTCCATCATGACATTGCTCCATGTCACACATCACTTCTGGTATGGCTATTTCTGTCAAATAAAAACATCACAATATGTCCTCACCCACCTTATTCACCCAATCTGGCATCATGTGACTTCTGGCTCTTCCTTAAAGTGAAAATGACCACGAAATTTAAACATTTTGCTTTGATTCAGGACATTGAGGCAGTCAAGCAGCACAACTAAAGACACTCACAAAAACCTTCCAGAATTGCTTCAGAAAGTGGCAAGAATGATGGACTAATTGTGTTCAAAGTCAAGGGTAGTATTTAGGAGGGGATTAACGGCAATGTGTCTTTTACTGTAATAATGATTTATTTTATTTATTTAAATGTTCATCATATCTTTTGATCATGCTGTTGTTGTTGTTAGGTGCCCTCAATATGTTCCAACTCATGGTGATCCTGTGTACAACAGACAAAACACTACCCAACACTGTGCATTTGTGGCACTATTGTCACTGTTTCTCTGCTATTCATAGGGTTTCCAATGGCTGATTATTTCAGGAGTGGGCTACCAGGTCCTTTTATTTTTGTGTTGCTGGGCATTGAACCCAAGGCCTCAGAGTATAGAGAGGAAGTGCTCTACCAACTGAGCTAAACCCTAGCCCCTATCTTTTGATCACACCACATATTATTTTACCAATTTCAATCTCCAAATCATTTGTGGAAAATTTATTTCAGTTTCGGCATCATAATAGTCTAAATTATGTATGGAACATTACTTTCTTTTATTTATGTACATTAGTTTACATAGCTACCATTCCTTTTTTATTTTTCAATTTTCTGCTTTGGCAGCATTATCTTTATGTTTTCTTTGCTTTTATGAATGTCTTGACCACATCTCAGCATATCTCAACTGTTTGTTTTCCCTGTTCTATTATTGTTTAATAGCTAATTCTTTTTTCTGTTTGTCATATTTGTACAGATTGAGTGCCTGACATGTAAAGGCAGTAGCTCCGAAAACACAGTGTGTAGTCTTTGTTGTTGTTTGTTAGAAAATCTGAACTAAGTTTTTGTTTCTGTAATGATGTCAAATGCATGCATTCTATGTCCTTAATACCTACAAAGAACCTGGGGCATTGTACGCTCTCAATAAATGATTATTGAATGAAACAATAAATAAATACTTTAGACAAGAGTACCTGTCATGTAATTGGATGGTTATTAACTTTCTGCCACCAATTATTTCCCCAATTCATTATGTAATTTGAAATTTACACTTCAATTAGAAAGAATTAGGAGATGCATGCAATGTCACATAAAGCTAGTTAGAATTGGCACACCATTGAGTTCACTCATATTTTATTATTCTGAGCAAGTCACACAGCTAAGCCTACAAATGTCAGTAAAAAGCAGTGTATACTTCTCTTACAGTGAAGGGAAGAAATACTTACAAACAAGGACACAATGCACCTTTAACTGCTCTGTCAACTTTTCATGGGAAGTCCTTTCTAGAACTGGTCAATCATAATAAAAGTAAGATAAAGATGTAGCCTCAGTGTTATTCTTCATATTTAAGATGAATATTAAGATTTTCCAGCATCTATTTGCCCAACTTATGACTTCCTAGATTTATTGTTGTTGTTGTTGTTGTTGTTAGGTGCCTTGGAGTCTGGCCCAACTCATAACAATCCTCATAGGGTTTTCAATGGCTGAATTTTTCAGGATTGCTTCAGGAATTGATTGCCATATCCTTTTCTCATTTTTCTGGTGCTGGGAATGAAATCCAGAGCCTCAGAGAATGCAGAGCAACACTCCACAAACTGGGCTAAACTCCAGCCCTCTTAGATTTATAGGACTCAATAATCTTGACTCTCAGTATGTTTGCCAATTGTTTCCATTTCTAAGATCTTGTTTCCTAGGCAGCTTTTTGTTTTTAAGGATTTCATTTATAGTGTTAACTTATTTAAGTACTAGAACAAAATGATGGCTTGATGCAGTTGTATATTTTTACATTATCTGTTAATGTACTAATTTTGACTAGGATGGTTAAATCAATAATAAGCACTCTGATATTCATTTATACTATCATCTCCAAATATTATAACCTTATATGCAAGATAGCTTTATTCAAAGATATTTTTATACATTTAATTTATAATGTCCAGGTGATTAATATAGTATTATAATTCTGTTTATATTTGTCTTACCTGTGAATATTACTCATATAAAAACAAGTATTTCACTTATTTAATTAAGAATTAAATTTATACTTTTCTTTAACTTATAGTATTCTTTCATCTTCTCCAATTTTAAAGTTTAAATTAACCTTTTCACCTGGTAATCGATTTCTTATTTTTAAAAAACCACTAATTTTCTTAAAAATTCTATATTTAGATATCAAAATATGCAGTTCAAGTCATCAAACATTTAATAATATATGTTCTCCATTTGTATGTTATGTTATACTAGGAATTGCAAGGAATCTAATAGGTTATAGGTCACACATTGGGTTGTTGTTGTTGTTATGTGCCGTCGAGTTGGTATCTGACTCATAGCGACCCTCTGTAAAACAGGGGAAACATTATTGTCAGTGCTTCTCTGCTGTTCATAGCGTTTTCAATGGCAGATTAATTTTTTGGGCAAGGGTTGCCAGGTCCTTCTCCCAACACACTGGGTATCAGAGAGCAATTTGAGAACTTACATGTAAGCACAACTCCAGAAAATGAAATAACGGAGCAGGAATGAGAAACCCGCCTATTAAGTACTTTTCTATTATATTATATCTAGATATTAGATATTATATCTAATCCTAAATTAACTCATATTATCTAATATAATGCAATAGGTATACACATTCATTTGTAGTCTTATACATCTTTAAATAATAAAAAATACTTTTACCTTGACAACGAGCTATCTTGTAAATGCAACAAAACTTATTTGGATGTGTTGTGGTGTTATGTGCCAAGGAGTCAGGTCCAACTAATAGCGACCCTATGAACAAAAGAAGAACACACTCCTCCACATTGTTCCAAGAACATGGTATTTTTTATGTTTAAGTCCATTGTTGCAGACACTGTATCAATCCATTTAGTTGAAGGTCTTCCTTTATTTGTTCACCTGCCACTCTCCCAAGCATGATATTCATCTCCATGAATTAGTCCCTGCTGGCAATATGTCCAAAATACATGACAATCTAGTCACCCTTAGCTCCCTGAAAGAGTCAGGTTGTACTTTCTCTAGGACAGAACTGTTGGTTCTTTTGACAGTGCATGGTATATTCAATATTCATCTCCAACAGATATTACAAAAGCATTAATTGTTCTTCTGCCTTCCTTATTCAAGTTGGGCTTTTACCAGTATATGACACAACTGAGAATACCATGGCATGAGTCAGGCACACCACAGTCTTCAATGTCACATCCATACTTTTTAACAATTTAAAGAGGTCTTCTGCAACAACTTTTCCCAATGTTATGCTTCTCTTGATTTCTTGATTGCTGCTTGTTTCCATGGGTGCTGATTGTAGAACTGAGTAAAACAAAATCTTAGACAAACTCAATCTTTCTCCATTTACTATGAAGTTGTTTACTGAGCCAGTGGCAAAGACTTTTGTTGATATTAAGGCACAATTCATACCGAAGACTGTGTTCTTTGATCTTTACCAGTAAATGTTTAAAATCCTCTTACACTCAGCAAGAAATGTGTCATCAGCATAACACAGGTGTTTAATACATCTTCCTCTAATCCTGATGCCACATTCCTTTTCATAAAGTAAAGATTCTTGGATTATTTGACAAGCATACAGAATGAAGAGGTATGGTGAAAAAACACAGCCTTGATGCACACCTTTCTTGACTTTAAACCAGGCAGTACTTACTTGTTTTTTTCAAATGACTGTCTCCTGGTCCATGTATATATTATGCATGAGTATAATTCATTTTTCTGGTATTCCCATTCTTTGCAATATTATCCATAATTTTTTGTGATCCACACAATCAAATGCCATTGCATAGTCAATAAAACATAGATAGACATCTTTCTGGTATTCTCTACTCTCTGCTAATTTCCATGTGACATCAAAAATGATGTCCCTGGTTCCATGTCCTCTTCTGAATCCAGATTGATTTTCCAGCAGTTCTCTCTATATATACTGCTGAAGTCAGTTTTGAAAGATCTTTAGCAAAATTCTACTTGCCCGACATATTAATGATGTTATTTGATAATTACTGAATTCAGTTTGATTCTCTATATCACAAATAGGCAAAAACGTGGCTCTCTTTTAGTCTGTTGGCCAGGTAGCTCTTTTCCAAATCTCTTGGAATAAACAAGTGCTGTATCTGTTGCAACATCTCTATTGGTATTCTGTCAATTCCTGGAGGTTTGTGTTTTCCTTATTCCTTCCAGGTAGCTTCCACTTCCTCCTTCAGTATAATCGATTCCTGATCATATGGGACCTCTTGAAATCATTGGTCACCCACCAATTCTTTTTGTTATAATGACTATGTATTCCTTCCATCTCCTTTTGATATTTCCTGCATCATTAATATTTTCCCTGTAGAATCATTCTCTATTGCCACTGGAAACTTGAGTCTTTTCTTCAATACATTAAGCTTGAGAAGACACAGTGTGTTTTCCCTCTTGGTTTTCTAACTCCAGTTCTTTGCCCATGTCATTATAATATTTGATTTAGTCTTCTCGAGCTAGCCTTTGAAATCTGTTTAGTTCTTTAACTTCATCACATCTTCCTTTTACTTTAGCTGCTCATTGTTTAAGGGCAAGTTTTAGAGCCTCTTTTGACAAGTGCTTTGGTTTTTTCTTTTTTTTTTTTTTCATCTTCTTAATAACCTTTTGCTCCCCTCATGAGTGATATCT
This sequence comes from Pedetes capensis, assembly GCA_007922755.1. NCBI lineage: Eukaryota > Metazoa > Chordata > Mammalia > Rodentia > Pedetidae > Pedetes > Pedetes capensis. The sequence goes on from VMDO01030741.1 coordinate 8,570, forward strand.
TTAATGTCATGCCACAATTCACCTGCTCTTCGATCATTAACATCTAACACATCAACCCTGTTCTTGAGGTGGTCTCTGAACTCAGGTGGGATATACTCAAGGTCATATGTTGGCTTTCCTACATTTGTTCTAATTTTCTTCAGTTGCAGTTTGAACCTGCATAGGAGCAATTGACAATCTGATCCACAATCAGCATCTAGCCTTGTTCTGACTTTTGAAATTTAGCTTTTCCATCATCTCTTTCCACAAAGGTAGTCAATTTGGTTCCTATATGTTTCATCTAGTGGAGTCCATGTGTATAGTTGCCATTTATAATGGTGAAAAAATGTCTTTGCAATGAAAAGGTCATTGGGTCTGACAAAATTCTATCATGTGATCTTTAGCATCATTACTGTCACCAGGGCTATATTTTCCAACTACTGAACTTTCTTCTCTGTTTCCAACTTTTGCATTCCAGTCACAAGTAATTGTCATTATATATTGATTGCATGTTAGATCTATTTCAGATTGGGGAATCAAGTAAAAATCTACCCTATCTTCATTTGTAGCCTTAGTGGTGGGAGTATAAATTTGGATAACAGCCATATTAATGGGCATTCCTTGTATGCATATGGATATTACTCTATCACTAACATCATACTTTAGGAAAGATCTTGAACTGTCTCTTATGATGATGAATGTAACCCCATTTCTCTTTCATTTGTCATTCCTAGCATAGGAAACCATATGATTACCTGATTCAAAGTGACAAACACCTGTTCACTTTAGCTCGCTGATACCTATAATGTCAATGTTTATGTACTCCATTTTCACTTTTGATAGTTTCTAACTTTCCTGGGTTCATACTACATACATTCCACTTTCCAATTAATATTGGATATTTACATTACTTCCTTCTCATTTTCAATCATGCCAAATCAGCAAATGGAGGCCCCTGGAGTTTTCCTCCATCTTTTAATTAATATCAACTCTTCCCCATTTGTCTTTGAGTGCCTTTCAACATGGAGGACTCAATTTCCAGCACCATATCTAACAGTGTTTTTCTGCTACTCATGGAGTTTTCAATGGTTAATTGTTTTGGGAGAGGGCTGCTGGGTTCTTCTCCCGAGTTGATCTTATTCTGGAAGCTAAGCTGAAACCTCTCAACCAGATGTGACCCTGCTGGTATCTGAAATACTGGTGACATAGCTTTCTGCATCACAGCAATACACAATTCCCCACAGTACCACAAACAGAGAGACAAGCAAGTGTATTTTGCTATATCAACATAAAATGAAATGCAGTCATGTCAATAAACTAGCAGAGTTAAGACAATATATTATTTTAAATAAGAAATTACTTTATAATACCTAAATTCAGAATGGCCAATAAGGTAAGGTGGAACTTTTGGAACTCCTTCATTAAAATAGCTACTGATATGCAACTTTCATGATATTTAATAAGAACTATTAAGACACTTGAACACTAAAACAGCATTTAAATTTTAAAAAATGTTACTGAAAATCAATTGAACCTATAAGTCTACATCTCTGCATGTTTTAAAGTTATATTTTAAATTATATGTCTTATATGTCATTTTACTTAATGTAATTAAAGATGTCACATTGAAGATGAAGGTGTGCCTGACTCATGCTATGGTATTTTCACTTGTACCATATGCTTGTGAAAGATGGACAATGAATGAGAGGCACAGAAGAATTAATACTTTTGTATTCTAGTGCTGAAGACAAATGTTGAATATACCATGGACTGTCAAAAACACCAACAGATCCATCCTAGAAGCAGTGCAACCAAAGTGGAAGCAAATATGGCTAGACTGTGTCTTATATATCTTGGACATGATGTCAGGAGTGACCAATCCCTGGAGAAGAATATTATTATTTTCGAGAGTGTCAAGTCAATGAAAAAGAGGAAGTTTATAAACTAGATGGATTGACACAATGGTTTGATCAATGGACTTAAACACTTAAAAGTGTGTGCCTGGCACAGTGTCAGGTAGTGTTTCATTCTGTTATATATACAGTTGCTGTGAGTCAGACATGATTTGATGGCACATAAGAACAAAAACAACAACAACAACAATGTAATTAAAAACTGTATAACATCTATATACTGTTACAATCTTATTTTTTAATACTCATTTTTCTTTAAACACAAAAAAATAGATTGGCAGTATAAGTAGAAAACAAATTCAAATTTATATACAGGAAAGTTCAGCAATGCCATCTAAATCTCTTTTCTTCCACACTTAAATAAGTAATGTTAATGTATTGCTTGTGTCTTTATACAATACAATTTATGCACATGTAAAAGCATATTTATACATCCATGGATCTTTGTCACAATTATGAGAAATTTTGGGCTGAGGGAAGGCACAGTCATAAATCTAATCTCAGGTATATAACTTTGTACATTTTTTAAATGTATGGTATGAAAAAAACTCATATTTTAATAGACAATAGGGAGATGGATAGATTGATAGGCAGAAAAATATTGACGGAGATAGGAGAGCTTTAACTACGTAGAGATAATTAGATAATAATCATCTAAAATAGATGATTATTTGTTATGTAAATTTTGAAAGCAAAAATTTTAAACCATGGTTCTGCTACTAAAATCAATGTTGTAACAGTTACTATAGTGTGTGTGTGTGTGTGTGTGTGTGTGTGTGTGTGTGTGTGTGTAATGATATATATATATGTATATATATCATTACTTACTGGCCCTCTTACCACAAAATATTTTCATAAAAATGACACACTGCTGAACTAAATCATGGCCAAAAATTTCCCTGAAAAATGGTGATAAAGGTACCATGTGAAAGGTTTCTTTTTGCTCAATCTAGCACATGCTTTTTTTGGTATCATTAATATTCAGGGTCTGGGATGTTTAAACAAAGACCTATTTCTCATCCTGAGAATGTAATCTATGTAATCACCACTATTCAGGCTTCCTCATGCTTTTTGCATTTTTTGGACTAGAGAATACTCTGGATGTAGACTGAAGCCAGTTTCCTTCCAGAAGTATTAATGCATCACAGTTGCTTGATAAGTAAAATTTGCTCCCAGAGACATTGCCACTCAATAACATGAGCAATTTTATAACTTCTTGCTTCTAGCAATAAGGTATAGCCTTCACCATTGGTATAAAGAATGAATAAGGAATTCTGTTAAGTCAAGAGAAAGATAAATACTTTTATTAATTTTATGGTTCAAAATAATTCAATTGCATAAACAATGACTATTTTTTATGCCAAGCTTTGTTAAATATCTAGAAGTCAGAATCACTTCTTACATATTTTCTTTTTTCTTTTTCTTTTTTATTTTGTTTTTGTTTTTGTTTGTTTGTTTTTTTACAGTAATGGAAGTTGAACCCAGGGTCTCATGTTTGCATGCTTTGCAAGTGCTGGACCACTGAGCTACACGCCCAGACCTTTTTTGTTTTCTTTTTTGTTTTTTTTTTTCCGCTTTTTTGAGACAGTGTCTCGCTAAATTTTGCAGACTGTGGGGCACGCACCTCCTGGTCCGGCCTGGAGGTTCAGATGGGCTGCGCCGCTGCGCACACAGATACTAAACACAGTCCACTCAGGACCCTCAGGTGAGAGACGCAGACTCCTGTGGCCCTCGGGACCCTGGAGGAGACAAAAAACCTCAGGCACTTTTGCCTTCCAGGGGCAAACACCTGTGTTGGTCGTCTCGGTGGTCAGGAGGAGACAGCTGTTGCTTCCTTGGTGATCAGACGGAGAGCAGGTTCTTTTCCTTGTTGATGATTGCAACGGGAGAGCATTATTTCCTCACCGAAGGTCCAGGGCAGAGCAGCGGGAGAGGTGCTTCCTCATCAGTGGTCTGGGCAGGAACAGGCGAGAAGGTGCAAAAAGGGATGCCAAAAAGGGCCATGCCAAAAAGGTCTTTATGTAGTTCGCCCATGGAATGGCCCAAGCCAATCAGCTTTCAGTCCAATTGTCCAATCAGGAAGGGTTTTGTACAAATGTGCAACTAAGTTACTTTCATTTTCACTAGATTGCTAACTTACAAACCAGATATTCAAACGCCATTTTCCCAGTTTGGGAGTTTTTGCCAATTTCCTCCCAATTTTTCCCTACACAGACTACCTCTGGTCTTGAACTTGAAATCCTCCTGCTTCTACCTCCCCAGCCACTGGGATTACAGGCATGTGCCACCAATGCCCGTCTTCACATTTTCTTAAAGGATAAAAAAAAAAGTTGAAAAAAAAAGTACTGTTTTAAAAATGATGTCGAAAATGGAAATGGTTTTTAATATGTAGCCTGGACTTGACAAGATCTTATTTTTGGGAAGGTAGGTCAATTTTAGGATAGAAATATAGCTCACTGGGCTTGGATCTCCAGATGGTAAGCCCTGAATGATTCTGAGAGGATAGTAATAGGTGGTACTTAATGGTGACAGAGCGGTAGAAATCTAGGATCCTTACTAAGAACTTTTCTCTAAGTCTCCAGCTTGTAGTATGAGACAAACTACAAAAAAAAATTATCAAAATTTAGGAGAATTACATGGAACAAGAAATGAAATGGTCATCTGTAAAATAATAAATAAAAGTTCTTAATTTATATTAAAATTTCTGTATTTCTGCAATTTTGATTTAAATTGGGCATTATATTGTATGTAAGGAAAAAAGTGTTAACTAATTCTTGCCCTGTAGTTATTAAATAGCTAGTTATGTAAGCAAAATATGGAACATGTATACATGAGTTGTTGTTGTTAGGTGCCCTGGAGTTGTGTTCGACTCATAGCAACCCTCATAGGGTTTTCAATGGCAGATTGTTTCGCAATTGCCTTGGGAGTGGGTTGCCACGTCCTTCTCCCATTTTTGCAGAGCTGGGAATTGAACTCGGGACCTCAGAGACTGCAGAGCGGTGCTCTACCAACTGAGCTAAATCCCAGCCCGAGTATATATGAGTAGTTTTGGGAAATAATACTTCATGCTCATTTATCTGCCCACAACATTATCTAGTTATTGAACTTCAATGTTAATTGAAACATAGGATTCAGGTATTTGTTTTGTATTAAATGTATGTTGCTGTTGTTAGAAACTGTCCAGTTGTTTCCAACTCAGAGGGACTCTAATAGGGTTTTCAATGGCTGATTGTTTCAGGATTGCCTCAGGAGTGGATTGCCATGTCCTTCTCCCATTTTTGCAGAGCTGGGAATTGAACTCGGGACCCCAGAGATTTCAGAGCAGTGCTCTACCAACTAAGCTAAATCCCAGCCCCTATTAAATGTATACATCTTCATTTATAATACTTAAATAGGGCCAGGTATGGTAAAGCACACCTATAATCCCAGTGACTCGGGAAGAAGAGGCCAGATTATCTCAAATTTGAGGTTAGATGCAGCCTGCATAATTCAGTGAGACCCTATCTAAAAAAACAAAAAATTGGCTGAGGGTAAAGCTCAGTGGTAAGGCATGCACAAAGTATGTGTGAGGCTCTGGGCTCTACCCACAAGAACTGCAAAATTAATTAATTAATTAATAAAAATAAAAATACCTAAATTCATCTTATAGCCTAATTCTATAAGAAATATATTCTATTTGAAAAGAAACTATAAGAATCTTTCTTACTACACGAATAGGACACAGTATAGAAGAAAAGTTCTTATAACTCAGACCATGTAATCACTAATATCAAAAAGGGACCAGTTTTCACAAAGGCTATAAGAACTTCAGCTTAAACCTATAATGACATAATGGATATAGGAAATTAAGAATTATAAAATGGATAAAATATGGAAAAGAAAAGTTTGGAAAAAAGACAGGAAAGGACTGCAATCAATGACAGAAAGGAAGGAGAGATGGGAGCAAATCTTTTGCCCAGGCTTTGACCTTCAAGGCATTTTCTGGACTGCATACCAAGGAGGAAGAAGTTAAGCACAGCCAACAGTCTCATTGAGTTGATGAAATCAAGAGAGAAGTTGGGGAAACTGAAACACACAGAATTTGTGGATCAAAATACTGGAAAAGTGGAATACATGCAAAAATTCAAAGAGCTCACAACAACTGCAAGAAGTCCAGATATGTGTGTGGCTAAATATAATACAAAAAATACAGTAAAACTCTACAATGTGAGACAAAAAACAACTTCCAGTGATCTAAAAGCTGAACAATCCTCAAAGCTCTCAAGGGACACTTAGAAAATTCAGTGAATATCAATAAAAGAGTAATATATTTACGGTAAGAGTCAGACAGCCTTAAAGTAAAGCTACATTAGAACCACATTAATGAGCCTGATAAGTAAGCATGGAAAGCTCCAAATTCACCTGTAAGTAACTTAACTGTTATGAAAATAAATATCAACCCTGCAAAACTTGACAACAAAATTCAAACTCTCATCAACATTATTATTCCAGGTATTCAAAACAAACAAACAAACAATAATGGATGATTAAAGACATAGAAAATGGTGACAAATTAAAGACAGTTAATACAACCAGACCCCAAAATGACAGAAAGAATAGAATTAGAAGACATGAACATCAAAAGATCTATTACAGGCTGGACACCATGGTGCACAATTGTAATTCCAGTGATTTGGAAGGTAGAGGCAGGAGTATCTTAAGTTTGAAGCCAGAACATGTCTGTACAAATTGAGGAAACCCTGTCTCAAAATTTTTTTTAAAAGGAGGGAGGAGTAGGGATGCAGCTTAGAGGTAGAGCACTTGCCTAGGCTACATGAGGTCTTCAGTACTGAAAATTTAAAAAATAGAGAAATAAAAAATAAAAAAAAGGAGAAACAAGGAAAGAGAAAGAAAGAAAGAAAGAAAGAAAGAAAGAAAGAAAGAAAGAAAGACAGACAGACAGACAGAAGAAAGAAAGAAAGAAGAAAGAAAGAAAGAGCAGAAGGAAGGAAGGAAGGAAGGAAACTATTATAAATATCACAGATTTAAAGCAAAACATAAACATAAGCAAAAAATAAATGGAAGGTACAAAAATGAATCTAAAAAGTTTTAGAGCTTAAAAAGACTGTGCCTTAAAATTTAAAATTAACTAGATGACACAGTAAATAATACACAGTACAGAGTCAAACCCAACTTGATGACATCTAACAAAAACAACAGAGATCTCTTCTCAGAGATGAGAAAACTTGAAGTCACAACAAAATAAAATATTGAAGCTGAAGTAAAAAGAAAAGAAAACTGTTTTAAATGACCAACAACTTACTGACTCACACTACTATATCAAGTAGGAATATATACCTGTCTTGGATTCCTAGATAGAAAGGCATGTGTACAACAAATATTTTGAAGAAATAATGACTAAAAATTTTCCAAATTTATGTTTTGTCTTCTGCTTGGGAAACAACAAAACATGACATTGTTTCCACCCTAACAAGGAAAAATATACATAATCTACAAATTCAACTCTGACACAAACTGGAAGAAAGACAAGATACATAAATTGTTGCAGCTTTTATAAAACATAGGACCTAAGTTAGCATTCATATAAGAAGGTAAGAATTTTAAAAATAAAACTTTAAAGAATTCTCAAAGTGATAGTTTTGTGGCAATCCACTCTTGAAGCAATCCCAAAACAATCAGCCTTTGAAAACCCTATGAGGGTCCTTATGAGTTGGAGGACAGCACCTAACAACTACAGCACCTGAACTTCCAGACTAAGACAGGCTAGGGAGAAGAACCCACCCAGCAGCTCACTCCTGAAACAATTAGCCATTGAAAACTTCATGACCAGCAGAGAAGCACTGTCAAATATAGTGTGGGAAAATGAGCCACACCCCCACCCCCACACCCCCACCTCCCTGGCTGGAAGACATTCAAAATACCACTAGGGGTGAGTTCTCTCCTCAAAGAAGAACTGACTTTAATAATGGGAAAGGATTATAGCCCCTGGGGCCTCCATTTGGTTCTCAAAATGATAAGAAACACAGTGACTGCAACAACGGGCTTAAAAAAAAAAAAAAAAAAGTGCACGGCCCTACTAGGCATCTAACAACAACCACTGAGAAGTCTTAGAAGCAATGACCCCCATTAACAGTTAATATGCATAGTGACTACATTGTGGTTTCTTAAAACTATTCTCCACCAAAAGGAAGCAAGATCCTTTGGTTGTTGTTAGGTGCTGTCAAGGCAGTATTCCACTCATAGGGAACCTACCTACAACAGGCAAAACACTATTGCCAGTGCCTCTCTGCTGTTCATAGCGTTTGCAATGGCGGATTGATTTTGGTGAGTGGGTTGCCAGGTCCTTCTCCCAACCCTTCAGCACCTGGTGCTCCCAGGCTGTAACTAACCAGGTCCAACTGTGCTTAGCTTCTGAGATCTGACGGGATGGGATGCCACAGGGCTGGGCTACAGGCAGGATCCTTTGGAGGAGTGGTTAATAACAATGATAGAGCAAGGAAATATAACCTGAACATGAAAAATCACATAATGTCAGAAAGTATCAAAGTGTTCAAAAATGAATGAGAGCCTATTAAAAGAACATCAATGACATCAATGACTATTTGAAAGAATTTCTAACAACTAAAGCTTCAAAACTTTAAGTAACAAAACAGCAGTGTTATTGTCTTATTACCTATAGAGACAAATATTCGCAAGTCCAAACAGATGAAAGAAAGAACAAAATAATAAGTTTTTTTAAAAAAGAAGGAGAAGAAAGGTAAAAGAAAGAAAAAAAAGGAACAATACTCATTAAAATAGCATTCCAACTAAAGACTTAATGTATATCCTGTTAAAATCCCATCAGGCAATTTTAGTGAAATTGAAAGACTGATTCTTAAATTTAGATGGACATACAAAGAATCTAGAATAATCAAACAATTTTCAAACATTTCCAACTTTTCTCCAGGGAAAGTTGTACTACACCAAGACAGTAACCAAGTACATTAATATAAATGTAGAAAAATAGAATAATGGATCAGAATAGAGAAGCCAGAAATATACTGATCTTCACATACACAGTTAAATGATATCTGACAATGACACTGGGATAACAGGGTAACAGAGTGGGAAAGCGATAATCTTGTCAACAAATTGTTGTGTTGTTGTTAGGTGCCGTCGAGTCGGTATCCGACTCATAGCGACCCTCATAGGGTTTTCAGTGGCTGACTGTTTTCGCAATTGCCTTGGGAGTGGATTGCCAGGTCCTTCTCCCATTTTTGTGGTGCTGGGAATTGAACTCGGGACCTCAGAGACTGCAGCGCAGTGCTCTACCAACTGAGCTAAATCCCAGCCCTGTCAATAAGTAGTACTGGAAAAACTGGATGTTCACACACAGTAAATTAAAAGTAACTCAACTTTATACTGTGAGTCAGTATACTTTATACTTTAAGCAAAATTAACTATAAGCATTCATAGACCTTGAGAGCAAAAACTATTAAACTCTAGGAGAAAACATTTGGGAAAATGTGTGCTTTTGGGTTGCATGAAAATTTAATAGCTAGGTCCCAAATATCTGAGAGCCATAAAATAATTTTTAAAATGGTAAATTGTACTCCACCATGCTAAGAACTTCTGCCCTTCAAAATATGTATAATTTAAAATGAAATATACCCAGGGATGGTAGTGGACACCTGTATTCTCAGTGACTCAGGAAGCAGAGGCAGGATTATCAAAAATTGAGGCCAGAGGCAGCCTGTGTAACTTAGTGGGAGTCTGACTTAAGATAAAAAATAAAAATGGCGAAGGGTGCAGTCTAGTGATAGACCACTTGCAAAATGTGTTCAAAGCCTTGGGTTTAATCCCCTAGGACCATAAAATTAAGAAGAATGAATAAATAAATAAATAAATAAATGAAATATAAGCTATAATCTTTGCAAAAAACATCTGATGAAAAGATTCTATTCAGAATGTTGTTGTTGTTAGGTGCTTATGAATCAGTGTCCCACTCATAGCGACCCTGTATCCAACAGGTGAAACAGTATTGCTACTACTTCTCTGCAGGTCATAGGGTTTTCAATGGCTGATTATTTTTTGGGAATGGGTTGCTGGGCCCTTCTCCCAAGCCTACAGCACCTGGTGTTCCCAGGCAGTCTCCCATCCAAGTACTAACTAGGCTCAACACTGCTTAGCTTTCAAGATCTGACAGGACTGGACACCACACTGCTGCGGCTGCAGGCATTCAGAATATGTTGTTGTTGTTAGGTGCCGTCGAGTCGGTATCCGACTCATAGAGACCCTCATAGGGTTTTCAATGGCAGACTGTTTTGGGAATGCCTTGGGAGTGGATTGCCAGGCCCTTCTCCCATTTTTTGCAGTGCTGGGAATTGAACTCGGGGCCTCAGAGACTGCAGCGCAGAGCTCTACCCACTGAGCTAAATCCCAACTCTTAAATTCAGTAATTGTAAAGAAATAAACTAAATAAAAATAAGCAATTTAAATAAACATTTCATCATAGTGGATCTAGGAATATTACATAAATGTATTAAAATATATTCAGCGAGTTTATTCATTAGTAAAACATAAGGTAAAACCACAATATTTTATTACATATCCATCAGAACAGATAATATAAGAAGCCTGATATTACCAAACATTGGTGATAGTCCAGAATGAATTGAGATCTCTTTCATTGCCAGTGGGAATACAAAATGTTATAGAACTTCAGTGCTTTCTTGTAAATCCAACACTCAATTACATTAGCCCACCACTCCTTCTCGACTTGACTGCACCTAACAACAACAACAACCACTCCTTCTACTCAAGAGAAATGAAAATGTGTGTAAGCATAAAGATCTATCCATGCATTTTTATAGCAATTTGTTCATAACTGCAAAAATCAGAACCACCCAGATGTCTACCAACTACTAAAGAAACTGAAATAACTATGCTTCAGTAATCAGTTATTCATTAATAAAAAATAGATAAATTACTAATACATGCCACAAACTAATGAATAAGCATTATCCAATATGAACAACAATCCTAAAACATTGAAATTTAATCAGAATCTACAGAAATGAAGACAATAGAATATTATCATTACCCAGTTGGACCCAACTCAATAGCACCTAACAGCAATAACAATAACAACTTATTAAGTAATAAAAAAGATAACTCAGAATTTCATAGCCAGGAATGAAGATTCAGTGGGTATATTTGTTCCAGTCTTGTGATTCGCAGAGTATAGATCATGTTAGCTATCCGTCTATGCTTATTTTTATCAAAATAGTTTTAACTGTGCTAGATCTCAGATAACTATTTCACAAAATAATGAGCCTCAATCCCACACAACCTACATACAAGGTAAATTTGATTAAATGTATCACAGACTGTATTGTAAAGACTAACCTCATTTAATTCTTGAAAATTTCACAATATCAAAGTTAACAAAGATTTCTAAGATTGTTAACCAAAAACATGACTCACAAAATAGAAAATTTTATTGAAAGTTTACATCAATATTGATGTCTTCTGTTTTCTGAAAGACACTGTGAAGAAAATAATAGATAATGATGTTGTTGTTGTTGTTGTTGTTGTTAGGTGCCGTCGAGTCGAGTCCGACTCATAGAAACCCTATGTAAAGCAGATCGAAACACTTGCCGATTCTGTGCCAGGCAAACCATTTTATTTATGTTTAAGCCCATTGTTGCAGACACTGTGTTAATCCATCTGGTGGAGGGTTTTCCTCTTTTCCGTTGACCTGCCACTCTCCCAAACATGATGTCCTTCTCCAGGGATTGTTCTCTCCTGACTACATGTCCGAAATATGTAAGACGCAGTTTGCCCATTTTTGCTTCCAAGGAGCACTCTGGTTGTACCTCTTCTAGGACAGATCTGTTGGTTCTTTTGGGAGTCCATGGTATATTCAATAGACGTCTCCAGCACCACAGTTCAAAAGCATCAATTCTTTTTCTGTCTCTCTTGTTCAATGTCCAGCTTTCACAACCATATGATGCCACTGAAAATACCATGGCATGAGTGAGATGCACCTTCATCTTCAATGTGACATCTTTGCTTTTCAATACTCTAAAGAGATCTTTTGCCACAGCTTTTCCTAGAGCAATGCGTCTTTGGATTTTTTGACTGCTGCTTCCACGGGTGTTGATTATAGAGCCAAGCAAAGTAAATTCTTGGACAACCTCAATCTTTTCTCCAATAATGTGAAGTTGCGTGCTGACCCAGTGGTAAGGATTTTTGTTTTGTTGATGTTTAGTCGTAACACATATTGAAGGCTATGATCTTTGATCTTCATCAGTAAATGTTTTAAATCCTCTTCATTTTCAGCAAGCAAAGTGGTGTCATCTGCATAACGCAGGTTGTTAATGAGTCTTCCTCCAATCTTGATGCCGCGTTCTTCCTCATAAAGTCCAGCTTCTCGGATTATTTGCTCAGCGTATAAATTGAAGAGATAGGGTGAAAG